>VYXD01010359.1:0-21131 GCA_013397195.1 Hylia prasina
TAAGAGATCTTGTTATGTGATTCCTACCAAAAGAAGATTCTTGTACATCTCTGTAAGTCTGGCACAGTCGCAACATAATCATGGAGTATTATGGGACCTTTGGAAAAAATATTCTGATGTCTTTTCAAGAATTAGAATTGAATTATTTATTTAAGCGCTCAAAAACCCTGTAGATGTGGCACATGAAGACATGGCTTAGAGGTGAACATGGTGCTGGGTTGATGGTTGGACTTGGTCATCTTAGAAATCATTTCCAGCCTTTATTATTCTTTGACTCTGTTTTTCCTCCATTTCCTTATAGATTCACTTTGTGACAGGATCAGATGGTTCATTAAAAATTCCAGATAAATGTTCTGGAAATCTGGAAAATAAGGTTGATGAATTGCTATGATCAAAATTCCCAGGAAATTCAAATTAAAACACTGTAATTATCAATCAAATTATTCCTTTTAATATCTCAGACTTTTTAACTGGTACCTCTCAGTTTAAATTCCTCAAAAACTCTAATTATCAATTTATTTTTCAGCATGTGGGTTTTTTAGTTTCAATTATAGTTGAACGTGTTTTTCCAG
The DNA here is from genome assembly GCA_013397195.1 of Hylia prasina. NCBI lineage: Eukaryota > Metazoa > Chordata > Aves > Passeriformes > Sylviidae > Hylia > Hylia prasina. The sequence continues at coordinate 573 of VYXD01010359.1, forward strand.
ACCTATTTGAAATGAAGAATGGAAAACAAAGGTATTTGGTACCTACTTGTCCTGTTGCTAAATTTGCTGCTTCCATAACTCAGGAAATTTTTCAGGCCATCTCCTGGTAAATACTTGACAACAGTAAAGGTTCCCAAATCCTGCAGAGGTGTAACTCCTGATCTGAGTCTGATTGGCACAAGATTGATCTAAATAGATTCCTGACCTGAACCAAGGTGGTTATCCAGATTTTCTGAGCAGGCAAAAGGGATGTGGAATTGGATGAAGTAAAAGTCCACATTATCCCTTCTGCCAATAATGGAATTAGGTTGTTGCTCTTGCAGTCAATTGTTGTTTGACAGCAATGTGTTCCTGTGGGAGACTCTAAATCCACGTAATTTCCTTCCACTTCACCAGAAAGATGTAATGATTATGACACACAAGCCTGTTTATAATTGGTCTCTTATGTTATAATTGAGCAGGAATAAAAATCAGTCTGGAAATTCCTAATGAAACAGAACCTTATTAAATGAATTTAAGGAGAATCCAGACGCAGATGGAAAATTAGATGATCTAAACCACTTCCTTTTCATGTTTTCTGATATACAGAACCAATCTTTACCCACAAAAAGTCTTCCTCAATCTCCTGAACTTTCAGAAATCAGCTATGGTGTGTGCAGCAATAATCTGTCCATCTGAACTTTCTTTCCTAGAGAATGTTTTCTTTAATTACCCTGAAGTGACATGAGATGCTGATCCTTGATCCAGTTCATTTCTGAAGTCTCAAAAGTATTTAAAAATTTGATGTTTAAAAAGAAAAAAAAAATAGCCCCAAATTCAAACTGCTGTATTGCAACACCTTTCTTCAGGGGGGATAGGTAATGGATTAATGATTTTTAAGCCATGGCAGTCAAGTAAACAGATAAATTTCAATCACTGAGATCTTTCAAAGTTTATATGGATGATCTTAGGTACGTTTTATGGCTGTGGGAAATTGCCCTCTTAAAAGAACAGGTTTATGAAAAAGAATAACATTTCTTCTCTAAAGTACTTAGGCTGAGATGTGCAGAAATCAGTTCCAAACCAAATGGCAAACCAGGGAACAGCTGGTCTTGTTGCCTGGTTTGTAAACTGAGCTTCCAGTGTTTTCCTGGGAATGCCTCGAGAGAAGAAAATAAACACCATTCTCTGAGGTCTCACTTCTTTTTATCCTCTTTTATCATATTTATCCTGCAGTCTCACAGCCAAAACAATCTCTTGATAATCTGCCTTTCCTTTAGCTGTCAAACTACCTCAGTAATTAGATGAACATGGACAAAAGGCTGGGAATAGGCATGATGAGAAGATTAGAGAAAAAAAATAGAAAAATGGTACTGTTTCATTGCATTCCTGCTCATGAACACTTAAGGTAGAAATATGTTCAAAAACCATGGAAAAGCTGACCTTTGCTGAAATACTTTTTGTTTTTGTTTCCAATTTAATAATTCTGGAAAAGTCTCGTTTCTGAAACCTTATCAGCATTGTGCTTTCAAGTTTCATTCCAGTTCAGAGTTATTGTGGAACAGAAAATGAAAATATTGCAAAGTTTTATATGCTTTCAGCAATTTATTTTTCTTAAGCTGGTCAAGAAGAATTGAAGCTGGATTTTTTTGACTATGCATTATCTTATTTATCTCAATTAAACAGATCCAGAACAATGAAATGGTAATTTTCCAGCAGTGTTGACTTGAGAAAACTCCTACTTCTTCTAATCAATGCAGTCTGGATTTTCGACTGAAAGTTGGAGTTACTTAATAAAATCACAAGGGAAATAAATATCCTGACGTTCATTATATTTTTTGATAAATTAATCCTCAGTGTCCAGAAAGAATATCCATTTTTATATCAGGAATAACACTAAAAGGAACCGCAAATAAATAAATTCACAAAGTAAATCAGCTTTTGCTTAAAACTTGAGGCTGTTCAGGGTTCTTCTCCCAGGATATTGTTCTGTAGATACCAACAGTAAAAATACCTGCTCTGCAATCTCCTGGGCCATTTCACAGAGATAATTTGTGACAAATATTTAAATGACAGCTCAAAAAAGAGTATTACGGGATGTTGATTAAATTTGCCACTGGAAAATGGTTTTATTTGCTGACAGAAAGTTAACAGGGGCTGGAACTTGAAGTTGAAAATTTCTTGTAATACCTTTTGTATCTGAGAGAACTTCTTATACTGGAATGTTTCATGGAGATTTTTATTATATTAATGATGCAAATCAGAAGCTTAAAGCCTTCTAAAACATATGAATATTTAGAATGAAGCTGATTAATGACAACAAATGAGGTGTTTTCCTGAAAAGATGATTTTCTGAATAGTTCCTATAGGCATGCAAAGAAATGGAAGACTTCAAAATCATCATGGAAATCAATCTCATTGCAGAGGTTATTCCTAAAATTGGCCTGTGGCTGTTATTTTAGCATGGAGACTTGAAAAAATGCATATATAATTTCTCAAGGCCAGATGGGGCTTCTCCCCCATGAACCTTTGGGTGTAGTTTTATTTCAGGCTGGTGCAGAAAACATTTCTGCAGGGATAGACACTCAGAATTTGGAGGCTTTGGGGTTAGACTGGCTCCAGTCTGATCCTGTGGATTGAATTCCAGTTATTGCCTAAGAGATCCCTCTGGAGACCATCTCCTGGTTAGGAATTTTTCTAAAAAGAAACTGAATTCTTGTGTGTTCCGAGACTTAAGGAAAACAGAGGGAATGGCTAAGTGGGGATGATGAAGAGTTGCTTCAAAAGCCAGGGTACCCATCCTCCATAAAACCCACACTGCTGAAGAGTGATTTTTGCTTTAAGAACCCTTCCACGTGGTTTCTGAGGTTACCAGAACCTGGTTACCTCATAAATGATGGCATGAGAGGAAATGGCCCCAAGCTGTGCCAGAGGAGGCTCAGCTTGGACATCAGGAGCAATTTCTCCATGGAAAGGATTGTTAAATATTGGCAGGGGCTGCCCAGGGAGGTGTTGGAGTACCCATCCCTGAAGGTGTCCCAGGAAGGGCTGGAGGTGGCATTCAGGGCTCTGGGCTGGGAATTGGGAACAGCTTGGACTTGGTGATCTCAAACCTAAACGATTCTGTGATACAAATAAAATTACAGGTAAAACTGTACCAATGCTGAACATCCATTACTGCCCTTGTAAAATCTGCTCTGAAGGAATTCTCAATATCAGCTGTAGCAACTTTGCATGGATTAGGATGGCAAATTACATCTGAACTTTTTCTGTATTGGAGAGTTAATATCTCCTGTCAGAGCACACGGCACAGGAGGACAAGAGATGTCTGTGCAAAGCAGCCTGCAGGCCCAGACCGAGCAGCACAGACAAAGTAATTACAGGCACTTCAGGAAGAACTAATAAACGTTTCCCAAATCCATTTTAAAGGAAATTGGAAAAGGACTTTGTCAGCATTGAGACAGGCCTCCAGGAGAACACAGCCTCTGACATTTTCATTGAGCCGTCCTTTCCCCACTCCCTTCAGGAAAAGGGAGTTTTTAGAACTCTGAGTCCAAATGTCGAAGATTACTCATCACTGCTTCAAATGCGCAGCTCCTGAGAACTCCTTTGCCACAAATGTTTCTCCTAAATTGAAGAAACTTTTTGAAAGATTGAAATAGTCTATAGACTAGAAAGTGCAGTTTCTGTCAGGTTAGAAATATGACAATTTTGTGACTATTTCAGGAATGAACTACATTGATGCTTTATTTCATTTCCCAGATCTCTGTGGGTTGAAGTGAAAATATTACCTACTGGAGCAAAAGCTTGTAGCAGTTCTTACAGAGGCTTTAAGAAAAGTGGATAAAATACTTTTGCAGTGCTGTAATTCTTTCCTGTGAGGGTGGGCAGGCCCTGGCACAGGGTGCCCAGAGCAGCTGTGGCGGCCCCGGGTTCCCTGGAAGTGTCCAAGACCAGGTTGGACAGGATTTGGAGCACCCTGGGCTAGTGGAAGGTGTCCCTGCCCATGGCAGGGGGTGGAAAAAGATCATCTTTAAGGTCCCTTCCAACCCAAACCAGTCCCTGATTTTATATTATACATTGAGCATCCCTGCAGCCACTCCTCTGCCTGCAATAGTTTGTGTATTTCCATGTAGTTCAAACTCCCATATTTTGTATTTGTTCCCTGTCAGATTCAAATCTGAAAGTAATTTAAACTTTCCCTTTTCAAACAATCTTCATCAGTTAAATATCCTTCAGGTTCTGCTAAACATGTGGGGATGAGATAATCACACGGTTTCATTTGTTCTCTCAGAAAGTTGTTATTTTTAGCTACACAGGAAACATTTTATGACTTTATAAAGATCTCTTACTTATCCATGGATTCAGGGTATTGTGGCCCTCATGAATTTGTTTGCTAAGTTTTCCATTTGATGAAAATATGTTCGTGAGGTTGTGCTGTGTGAGCTCCTGGTGGTAATTAAATTCCTGGGGGTGAAAAAGGGAACAAATCAGGAGAACAGAGCAGATGGAGAGCAGGGAATCTTTGTTTCAATGTAGAGTGTACTAAATGAACTTAAATCAGACAAGAGGATAAATGAGAGAAAAATCTGGAGAATAATAACTGGTGGGGGTTTCTTCTTTTATTATTTAGGGTTTGATATCTGAGTATATTAAAAATCCTTCCCTGGCTCATATGCCAGTCATCTCCCTTGTAACAGTAGATGGAAAAGGTTTACTCTCAGTTTGATAGTTTTGTTTGTTCATCTTCAGCTATAATAGACAGAATTAGGTTTATTCATGTTAGGCAAATAAACATTATTGTCATCACCCTCTGAATTCTTAGGCAAGAGGAAATTGCTTCCTAATTTTCAATATACCTAATTTGGTTGGGGTTTTTGTGGTGTTCTGGGTCACAGAGAGCTGTAGGTTCCAGTAAGTCCTGCTTAATCTCTAGGCCATTCAGGCCAAGTTAAAAATAGGTTATAGATTTAATTATAACAGGTAAATAATAAATCCTCAGTGTGGCAGGGGAGGAAAGCTGAAGAACAGATTTCATGGCTGTGACCACATAATATATCCAATAACTTATTAGGGCTGTCATTCATTTTTGTCTTACCTCGGATGCAAGTTTTGGGAGTATTTCTCAGACAAAAATATGCTCACTGTACATAAGAGAGAAAAAAGAAGGATTTAAAACTTCGGCCACAGTCTGTGATTTTAATATAAACTAAACAAGTTCTATTGGGGACATGGCCAGACATCTCTTTCTGTGACTATGCCCCATTCCAGAGACAGGGATCCTCACAAACAACTTGGAATAAGCTGTGGTATATTCACTTTAGAAAGGAAAATATGGGCACAAGTGATTGCAGACTGAACCCTCCTGAACACCTAAAAAGATAGACAGCAAGGAAAAAAATTATATATATAAAAATACATATTATGTTGTGCTTATAACACACTGATACCACACTGATACCACACTGATGACTCAGTTGTTGCTGATCTCTGCTCACACACCATTTTCTCCTCCTCACCCTCCCATCCAGGGTCTGGGGGTGTACAAGGAGTTGAGAGGGGACACAGCTGATCCCAACCAACCCAGAGCATCTGACATCATGCTCACAAATAAAACTGGGCAGGTGGAGGGTGGTGTGTTGTTGCCATTTCTTGGGGGCTCTTTGGAGGTGAGCAGTTGTTTTCTTTTCTATCATTTTTGCTTTTCTTGGGTTTTATTTCCCTGTCATGTTGCCAACAATTCAGCATTACCTCCAAAATACTGTGCACTCAGAGCTGGGTTATAATTAGTTGGGGCTTGAAAGCTGCTGGTTCTGCACTTCTAGTCCTGATCTTAATTAACATTTAACTGTTAGCAGGAAGTGTCTTCTGAGTGAATTAATCCAGTGAAGTTTGGAGCTTGAAATCGGCCTGATCAGTCATTCTTTTAGATCCCCCCATCACAGCCATCTCTAATTTCCTTGGTGATAGAAGTTCAGGAGCAGCACCTCCCACTTGTGAAGCACAAAGGCCATTAGAAGAGGAAAAGAGGAAATCTCTGACTGAAGCCATGAGGCTGCCTGACATCTGAAAGGCCTGCCAATGAGACAGCTGTTTCCCACTGTTCTTCATTGATGTGCTGGAAATGATCACCTGTCTGAGCTCATCCAAGGAGTCTAAGTCCTGGTACTCCCTTGTCTTCCGTGGGCTGGAGTGAAGGAGCTTTCTCATTTTTTACCCACAAGAAGTTTCATCGTTTTAGCAATAATTGGTGCTTTTTTGTCATTCCTCCCTTGATTTTGTGGAGCATTAATTAGGCACCCTGAGTCTCATTTCATGAGTAGACCTTCGTTTCATGTCTATGCCACCTTTTGTCTGGCTTAGACTAGATGGGTTTGACTTTTTAAGTGTCAGGGTTCAAGAAAGCTGGTTATTTTTCTTTTCTTTTTTTTTTTTTTCCCTAAAGAAGCTTGTAAAAATATATATTTGTGGCAAATGTGATGGAGGAAATATTTGCCACAGGGAACAGGATTCAGATGCCAGCATTAAGTTTCACCTGATCTTCCCAGCTCACTTCCCAGTGTTTTCTGTCATTATTGGGGATTTTTTCAGAACATTTGTGTGATACACTTCCATCTGTGAACAGCTCAGTTCAAAAATGAATATGGTGTTGCTTAACATGACCAAGCCTTTGGAATCCCTCACACAGTCGTTTGTTTGTGGAATTTAGGATGTGGGAATGAAGAAATTTCATTTCAGAATGAGGAAATCTGGATAGATACAGGTCTGGGGTGACTTGGCAGAAAAACTGACAAGAGACATTCACTCAAACTTTCTGTTCTCTCTCCATGAAGAAGAAAAGAGTGAGAAGAAAAGAGCGAGACTCCTAATACCTGTGAATTCTTTCATTGCTTGGGAATTCTGCACCAGTCACGGCAGAAGATGTGTCTGGGGCCAAGGAGCTGTTGATAAAATATCAGTGTTGATCATTTGGAAAGGTTTTGCTTCCCAGTGCTGCACTGACAATGTGAGTTTACCTGATATCACAAAAACCAGAAGAGATTAAATCCACCTTTCTGGTCCCTTTGTCACCAAGCAGAACAGAAGAGTCCCTAATGCTACAGTTGTGCTGGATCAACTCTATTCACCTGGATTTTTCCCTTCCTAGAACAGCTGTATTGGACAGTCTGGTCCAGGCTCATCTTCCACTGTTTTAATGAGAGAATAAAAGTTTTACAGTCTAATGGCTTGGCAAGTGTGACAGTTTTCTTAATGCTTGCCCAGAGCTTTAATATACCAGTGCAAGAGCCGCAGCTAGAGGAAGGACAGAAGCAAAGATGTTGTTGTAAGTGAATCAACACGTTTTGTGTAAGTTTGTATTATTTTATTCCTGCGTACACAGACTTTCTTCTCATTCTGTGAAAAAGTTTCCTACCAGGCATCAATCCTGAGCTTTCATCAGGAACATTGCATCAGTCTGAATTTTCATTTAATGGTATTATAGACTTAATTGTAATTCCTATTATTTTTGCTTTTTGTGAGCTTTAAGCCAAACATAATGAGACTTATATAAAACTAAATTATTTTCCTTCTCATTTGTACAACCTGTTCCAATCTTATTTTGTCATTTTCAAAATGAGTCTTTAGTCAGAAAACTACTCCAGGTGAAGTTTCTATCCCTTATTTCCTAGTACTCCTCTCATTCTGGGGGAAATAAATCATGACGTTCTCAGAATCAGATTATTCCCAGTTACTATATAATTCTGTGATTTAGTTTCATTATGTAATATTGGCAGCAAGAAGATTCTTAATTAGTTGTACTTGCTCTTTAGAAAAGTTTTTAGAAAAGTCAGTAAAATCAAAAGTTCGACCTAAGCATGTTCTCCACACTTAAATTAACCAGATTAATCACTGGAGTAGCTTGAGGTTATAAAATGAGGGAAGATGTGATTGTTAGCAAAAACTGCACATGGAATATTAGGGGAGCCAAAGGCACATCCAAGGGGAATCATTTCCCAAGGAAATATGGCTTTGATTTGGGGACAAACCCTGGCATTCCATGTTCCCTCACTGCAGCACTATGGGCTGTTCCAGACCAGCCGTGGATAACAAACAAAAATGAAATACGGCCTCCAGGCTGAGCAGTTTAAAAGAGATTCAGACAAGACATATCAGGCAAAATCAAAGTTTCCCTCATGAATCACTGCTTTTGCAGAAATTTCCTCTTCTTCCCCTCACCCCGCCACTCTGGTTATTTACAATGATAAATTTGATTCAAAACTCCTGCATTTAAGTAAGACAGAGCATAAGAAGGAGATTAAATTGTATAAATGATTAATATATACCCTGTCTATGGAGCACTGGGAGGAATCTACAGCTTTTTGAGTCTGTGCTTTCTGCTTGTTCACAAGTTTTAACAAACTTCGTATTTCAGACTTCTGCCAACTGCTGACAGCAAAGACAATCTGTCTTTTTTCTGCCTGTACAGAGAAAGTGACAATAATTTGATTAGGCTGATTTATAACATTAGAAAGCAAGAAGAAGATGAGGAGGGAATTAATCAAATTATGACAAACTGATCCCAGAGAAACTGTGAATTATTAGAGTTTTCTTTTTTAGTCAATAGGATACATCTGGAAGTACACTAAACCGTAGCTGATTAGATTAAAAGAATAATAGCTGTGATTTCTGCTTGATAATTGTCACCTAGCACAGATGAATTAAAGGTCCCACAAAATAGAAATAACCTCATCATACAGGAGAGTGTATTTATAGTGAAAATGCTCCAGCAGTGTATTTTCATTCTGTTAGAAGGATTTTAAGCATTATTTCCTTAGTATATATTGCCAGTTGGAAACTTGGGGTAAGCTTTAAAGGAACTCCTTAATAGTAAAGGAGGGGGTTTTGGCAAATATTCCAAAATTCTGATTACCTGCTTCCTCTTCCCATGCTGGCTGAAGTACATCTCTTATTGTGCTGAAATGTGCTGTTAGATAAAAGGCCACCCTGATGATACCAAATGTTTGTAGGAACTGGACCTTCTTGAGAAACTGTCCTGTATTTTCCCACCTGAATTTACCAATAATAGTTTTTCCAGTGCAGACCCCAGACTTGCATGAGCTCTAGTGGGAGAAGGGTTTTTTTTGGTTACTTTTACATACTTTTACATAGTCAGATCAGAATTTCAAAGGGGAAATGATTATCAAGGAAAAAAACAACACCAAGAGCAAGCAAAGAACCTCTCCCTCAAAATGACACCTGTGCATGTAGGGACAGGACACAGGGAATGGCTTTCCACTGCCAGAGGGCAGGGTTAGAGGGGATATTGAGAGGGAATTGTTCTCTCTGAGGGTGTGGAGGCCCTGGCACAGGGTGCCCAGAGAAGCTGTGGCTGCCCCTGGATCCCTGGAAGATTCCAAGGCCAGGCTGGACGGGGCTTGGAGCATCCTGGGACAGTGGAAGTTGTCCCTGCCCAGGGCAGGGGCTGGGACTGGATCATCTTTAGGGTCCTTCCCAACCCAAACCCTCTGAGGTTCTGTGGACAACAGAAAGCAGGGATTTTGGGGTGTTTTTTGCTCTTATAAGTTTGGTGACATTTAGAAATAGGAGAAAAACTAATGAGGGACACCTTGTCAGAAGAGCACCTCCTGTGGGGAGCTAGAAAACTTTTGTTGTCAAAAGTATTGTCAGATTTTGTTGATCAATGTGGAGTGTTCTGTAGGCACAGTTGTGTTCCATAATGTCCTGAGAAAACCAGTAGCTCCTGTGAGACCATTGCATTAATAGTACTCAAATCTCAACATTTTTGTCTTTCATTCCAGTGAGACTGAAATGAAATATTGTTCAGCTTTGCAGGATTCACTGATGAGCAATGATCTGGATGTGTCCCCATCCACTAAAGCTGGGTGTTCTGAGGTGCAGAAACAGCATCAGCAAGAGGAGGAAAGGAGGGCAAGAAGGGCAAAGAAACCTTGTGAAAAGAATACCAACAGCATCATTTCTCCAATCACTGCTCTTTGGGAGAGGATTTAAAGCAAGAGTCAGTTTGAACAAGCATTAGCCAATTAGCCCAGAGCAAGTGCTCCAAGTCTTGAAAGGACAACACAAAAAGTGGAGGCAAATAGTCAGTAAAGAGTTGCAGTTGTTCTCTGTGTCTTGTAAGGCCAGCAAATAAAATGATTACCAAATAATTCAGAAGTCAGTGTCCAAAAACATATATATATAATCTACGAGAGCTGCCTCCTCAGGGCAATAAATTTGCTATTATTGTATCTGCTGATAAATGCATTATTGAGCTTAGTTCTGTTCTGGAGGCTTTTCTGGGAATGCTAATAACAGCATTTCAGGGGGAGGCTGCTGAATGGAAGGTTGCCGTAAGATGCAGGGAATGCTTCTTCAATTCACAGATCTGAGCCAAACTCCCAGAGTTAACACTGGAGTGTAGGAACCAAATTTACAACAAAATCCTTGAGTTTAGTTTTTGTTCTCTTCTTTTGTTCCAGTGAATCTAAAAGTGTTTGCAATATTCTTCGTAACTCTCTCAACTCATAAATCTCCAAAGTGTAGCATAAATATAGTCCAGGATTCTGGGGTCACCTGGGAATGTCTCTGCAGACAGATTAATCTTACTGATAACAGCCTGAGATTACCAGTGTAAATAGCTCATTCCTCACTGTTCTCATTACATGGGCCAAACAAACATGATTTGTCTTATGCTGTCAGGACTATTTATTTAATCAAAATGTAATATTTTTAAATTTCTAAAATCCAAGAGTGCTTTCCCCGTGAAAAGGCAAACCAAGGGACTCCTGGTTGCCCGAAGCCAGTTCCTTTCTGTCTTTTCTGGCTTGGGCACTTGGGAGAATTGAGTGAAATTTTATCTTTATATGATTTGTGCTTTCTTTGAACACAGGTATCACCACCTGCCTGAGACACAGGTGTCTTTCTGGGGTTTTATAAGTTGTTGGAGCACCTTGCCATATTCTGTGCTTGCTGGTTTTTCCAAAGGAGCAGTCAGTGCTGCACACTCTCTCTGAAGAAGAAGCCAAAAGCCTTTGCAGCTGTTCCTCCTCTGCCACGTGGAGCAGGAGGAGCTGAGGATGCCTCATTCATGGTGGGGAGCATGGCACAATCTCCTCTGTGACTCTGGTGTGAGTTACAGAGCTGGCAGAAGGATAAATTCCGTATGGGATGGGCTGCAAGAAGAGCCTTTTGCAGCTGTTGCAGGTATGTTTTGAGTACAGACTACACCAGTGACAGAATCTCAGTCTCACACTGGTTTGGGTTAGAAGGGACCTTGAAGCTCATCCAGTCCCACCCTTTTCCATGGGCAGGGAACCCTTCCACCTTCCCAGGCTGCTCCAAGCCCAGTCCAACCTGGCCTTGGGCAATACCAGCCAATAAAACACATGAAACACAGACCCATGAACAGGACAAATGACAGGAAAGCAGCAGATTTTGACATCAGTTTGGATAGTTCTGTCCCAGCAGAAGATATTGCCAGAATGCTTGTGGCAGAGTCAGCTGGAGAGCAGGAGCTAGAATCAAAGTCCTGTTTGCTCCTCACATTTCCTTTCCCATTTCTGGTGTTTCATACCCTTCTCCCAAAAGAAAAGGGGATAACTTCATCTGCCCTTGACAGAGTTTAAATTATTTTTGAGACCAGGAATTTTTCTGGTTTCACCCGGCTCCTTTCTTGCTTATTCTGTAGAATTACCTGGTCCCAGCACACAGTTCTCCTGCTTCTCAATTCCCTATTTTTATCTTGCTGATTCTACTGTTTCCAAGTGTTTTCCCCTGCTCTTTCTGTGCAACTGTACCACGGGTCTCTGCTGACCCCTTTGTGGTTGCAGATATTTATGTAAATGTACAGAGTTATGCTCAGAGTACCTTCCTCTCACAAAAAGTGTTGCTAAAATCATTTTGTATCACTGCCAGCTGCACTATTTCAGTATGCTTATGCCTTGGTGCAAGGCAGGCAAATATCCACTGCCTTTTGCTTAGGCTGCTGCTGCTTTTTGCAGGAAACAGGTCCCTGCTTGAGCTCTGCTCCACTGCCCTGAGTCACTTGGGAACAGCTCAGTCCCCTAAAAGAAGTGGTGCTGCTCCATCCCTTGTTCAGGTTTAGATTTCAAAACACCCCCAAAAATGAAGACAGTTAGTGATGATGAATTTTGAAGCATGGTGCCCATGAAGCCTTTAGATTGTCTGCTTTGGATATCCCACTGAAGCCACACTTAGTGACAACACTTCCATGTGGGAGAACTGCTGGCTCAGTCTTTCAGCCTCTTTTAACTCTGTTGATTGAGAAAAAAACCAAAAACCTCTTAACATTCAAATGTGAAACTTGGCTTTCTCTGTAATGCTGTGGAAATGTGTGAGCCGGGATTTTTCTGCAGAGTGTGTTGGTGTTCACTTTGCTTCCCCTTCGCTGCTGATATTTTCCCAGCAGGATGCATCTCTGGAGATGCATAAGTACTTCGGATTGTGTTTGTTTTCAATGAGTTTGTTTCAGAAGAGTGAAAGGATGTGTTCCCAGAAGCTGTTTGCTCTTTTGGTTGTTTGACTGGTGTGCCAGAGTTCCCCTGACAGGGAGACTGTGGGGAAGGGCTCATCGCTCCCAGGACTTTGAAGGCAGAGTTTTCACAGACTCTTAGCAGTGTTTTAGCTGTGATGTTTTGTTTCTCAGACAGGGAACTTAATGCAAATTCCTAATTTCCAATGCATTTCCTTGGCTGAAACTTCCTTTACTGTGTTCTTAAAAGCAACAAGAGCTACTTTGTCTATTGATATTCTTCTGAATTAGGATGGGGGGCTTTTATTTTTGTTTTTTATTTTCTTCTTGCAATTTTCTTTTTGAGGTTCAGTGGCAGCCAGGCAAGCAGCCGAACATTAAAACTATTTGGGAACCTTTGTCCAGTGTGTAGAGTTCCATTTTGGCTCTTCTGTTTTCTGGTTTGAGAGGTTTAGTGGGCACCATGACATCCAAAGCTGAGACTGGATGATCTTGGAGGTCTTTTCCAACATATACAGTCCTATGGTTCTATGGGAACAGGACAATATCTCTTAAATCAGTACATTCAAATGCACTTTCAAATGCATCTTTAATAAACCAACATTTCACTCACAGTTATCTGTTTCTAATGTCTGAGCAGATCTGAATTAATATTAAAAGGCTACATCAACAGTAATACAGTTTCCCTGTATTCCCAATGTCTTGGATTCACTACTTCTGAAAAAAGACAGCTCAGAGTCTTCATATTTTGCTGAGTTTAATTGTGAAATTCAAGTTTTAATCAACAGAACCAGCTGAAAAAGATTTTCAAGATAGTAAATGGAAGCCAGTAGGGATCTACAACCATTTCAGTGGGAAAAAAAAACCCAAAAAACAACAAACCCCTAAAAATTATAAATGAAAGATGGGAAAATGGAGTTCACTGCTTGTTTTTTCACTTGTTTACTCTTTCTTTGACCCTTGACACCATTATAAGCTTCAGTCAGGAGTACAGTTCCTTCCAGGCAAAGTATTCCATGCAGTGATGCACATCTATTTTTTGCAATTTATTACTGACAAAAGTCTTCACTTAAATCCAGTGTTGGCAAAGTCCAAATTTGAAAATACTTAAAGATACGGATGGACAAGCAAAATGAAAGGTGAGTTCTCAAAATTCTTGGAACGGAACACATATGTATCTTTTATTTGGAAAATCTAGCTGGGGTCGATGCCTTTGAACTCAGTAGTGCATTCCAAATTTCCCTGTAAAACAAACTCTTCTCTAAAGAATTTAGTAGCAATTTAAACCAGTTACTTAAGGAGGTTTCTAAAATTATTGGGGCTTTGCAGCTTATGTTCTCACAATAAAAGGGCTTGGAAATCAACCTTGTTCCCAGGAAATCAGTGGCAAGAGTCTTACAAATGTCAAGTGAGTGTTTTACTACAAATGAACCTGGGTTTGTAACACAGTAAAGCACCTAGGTTATAAAAGACAGGAGGAAAAAGGAAAAAGAAAGAAAAAGCCCTGCTTTTATGGGGCTGAAATAAACACTTGGTTGTGTTCTGCAGGCCTAGAAGGTTCTTCCAGCTGTGGAGTGCCTCAGGTTTAAAACAGGGCTTTAGATATCTCTGTAAATAAACTTATCTCTCAAACTTATATCCCATTAATGCCCACTCAGTTTTTTGCTGAAGTACCCACATTCCTTGCTGCAAGTTAAAACAGAAAATCTGATATTTTTAATGATTTATTATTGTGAAGAGTGTTGGAGAGGAAGAACTTTGCTATAAGCAATCAATATTCCACAGAGTATTATTAAATATTTACATCTTTTCCTTTTTAATACACATATATATATAATGTTCTTTTTCATTCAAGGACTTAATAGAGGTTTTATTAAATACAACTTTCCCAGTTATCCTCTCTCAACCAGGCTACTCATTCTTGAATCCTCAAAAGCATCAAACATGAGTTGTTGTAGCCTAATCACCAGAACATACTAAATAATATTTCTAAGTGGAGAGAGGTTTTATGGGAAAAAAAAAAATAAATCAAAGGCAGCTCTTCAAAGCCTGAATTAGAGGGCAAAAAATACAGCATTTAATGCTGTCAAAGTACACAGAGCAGTGAAGAAGACTCCAAAACTGTGCCCACCTGCAAATAATTTTCAGCAAGTTGAAATTACACCTTGAGATGTAATTCATCCCAATTTGGATTTACAGGTTTTATAAATTCAAATATTTGGAGTTTTGGAATGTTACCAGTAACTTAGGTGGAAAGCCAATTCTCACATATTTGATGAATCTGTTTATTTCTTCACTCTAATTAAAAACAAACAAACAAACAAACAAACAAACAAAAAAAACAACCAAAAAAAAAAAAAAACGAAAACCACCACAACCAACTCATATTTATTTTCTAAATACTTTTTCAGTGGTTTTCTCCACCAGGAAAAACAAGAAAATTTATGGCCTCACTTGGAAACTCTCACTTACTGTACACATTTTGCAGTGGTGGTTTTGGGGCTGAAACTCTTTTTTCTCTCTAGGCTTTTGTTTTTCCCTTCAATTAGGAACCGCTGCAGTATTGTCATGCATTTTCAAACAGATGATGCCCTGGACACTGCCATTTCTTTATCAATTTATTTTTATTTCATTAATTAGAACACATGTGGCTGATGACTTTGATGCTCATATTTTAAGAAACAGACAAACTTTTGTTTGTTTTCCTCTGTTTTTGTTGGTTTCTTTTGTTCCAGACAAACAAAAGAAACTATTGCAAAGGTATTGATATTACTGCTGCTGAAAACTTCATTATTCCAAAGCCAGGAGCCACAAAACAGCCACAAAACAGTTCAATATGTTTAAAGCTGACTAAGAAAATGGTTTCCTGGACTGTTTAAGTAATACTAAGAGGAGAGTAATAAGCCTGTAGCTCTTATTATAGGCAGCAGGAAAAAAAAAAAAAAACCAACAGAAAAAAGTCTCTTTATAAACTGTGAAGCTCAACTATTTTTATTATGAAGACAAAGCACCACCTGCGACCTTTAAGAGATTTATTTTGTTCCCTCACCCGTTCTCTTGTGCAAAGGATTAAAACATTATTCATTCCATAGCTATAAAAAAAAATCTGTCATCTACACTACTTTTGATTTTCTTCTCCACACATCCATTATGTTTCAAATAAACACTGTTTTTTTTCAACTCCTGGAGTTCTTAAATAACTTCTTCAAACACTTGGGAGAAGTGTTGACAAAGCTGTGAATAATGTTCAGCTGAATGGTATTTGTCACACAGAAACACCTCAGCTCCAGCACGCATTTCCCCTGGGACAACATGTGAAACAGTGGAAACTCAATTCTACAGCTTCCAAGGAGACTTATCCTGCCCAGGTGTGGTCACAGCACACCTCTAGGAGGAAAAGTTCACAGCTTCACAGTTACCTGGATATTTCCATAAGTAATTTCCTTGGACCACACTGGGATTCATGTAGCAAACCTCATCATATTTTAGAGGTGCTTTTAATCAGCTGGACTCACCTAATGTTTATAGCACCTCAAGTATGTAGTAGTCATAATTAACAGGTTAATTAGGTATGTAACTCACGGTTTCATGGTATCCTTGTTGTTCTTAATAGCTTAGTTATCACTGCAGGATTGTTTCCCTGTGACTGGATCTTTTAATGTAGATTGACTTGCTTGCACATAGAATCATGAAACATCCTGAGTAGGAAGGGAATCCACCAGGATCATTCAGTTCAACCCTGGCTTGCACATACAACCCAAAAATCCCACCCTGTGCATCCCTGGGAGCGTTGTCCAAACACTCCTGGAGCTCTGGCAGCCTTGGGGCTGTGCCCATTCCCTGGGGAGCCTGGGCAGTGCCCTGGCACCTTCTGGGGAAGAACCTTTCCCACATAGTCAGCCTAAACTTTCTCTGACACAACCTCAGCCATTTCCTCGTATCCTGTCCCTTGTCCTCTTCAAATTGTCGCCCCATAGATCATTACTTAGGGTAACAGTGGTTTCTTTCCTCTAAAACTTATTCTCAGTGATTCTTTTCATCGCGTTTGAGTCGTGAAGGGCCTGAACTATGGCTATAACCAGCCACAGCCGAAGTAATGTGGGAATTTGGAGAGACCATGCCCAGAGGGGACAGGCACCTCTCCTGTGTTTGGCAGCAAAGGTGTGAGGTGCTGTTGGGCTACGGAAGAATCAAGAGGAAGCCCCACTCAGCCTGGTCTCTTTTCCAGCCTTACAGTCTCTCTGGCCTGCAGCACTCCTGCTCCTTCGACATAACATTACTACATTTCTTTGTCAGATCACCGTCAAACTACTTCAAACATGCTCTACACTGCTAAAAATCTCTGCAATTACCTCCAGCTCATGCAGGACGGAGCAGGGCAATCCTTACAAAGTTTGGGCAGGGGATTTTTGATCCTTCCCGCTGTTCTACTGTGCACAAACTGCTTGTTGGTGTTTTGATGGGGTTCAGGGTCTTGGTCTTAATGTTTAAAGCCCTTAATAGAGTGGGCCGCACTCTCTTGCTGGAGTTCTGATCTTTAGGGATCTTTCATCTCGCCTTGGGAGATCTGAGGGAAAAGGTTAATCGTTGCCAGGGGTAGAAAGAAAGCCTCAGCTCGGCTCCGAGCTTTGCGGCGGTGCCGTCAGATCTGTGAAATGCCTTCCTTGAAGAGGAAGAGGGACTACAGGCTTGGGCTCTTGAAAGAGGCACAAAGGCCTCACTTATCTTTGCAGATGTTGGGGAGGCACCTCTGATTCCTCTTGACTTTTTCTTTCCTCGAGGCTAAAGGTTGAAGTAGAAAGAGCCGGGCACAGTTACAGCTGTAACCACACTCTGGAGCACGGACACTGCGGCAGTTCCTCCTCACACACCCCAGGCCTCGGCTGCTCTCCCAGCCAGGAGATCCATCTCATGGGAAGAAAATGCTCCTGAATCCTTTAGGTGGTCCTACTTCTACACTAATTCTGGTCCTTTCATGCCCTCACAGTAGGAGGTAAGCATTTTTTTCATCAGTATTTGATGGAATCACAGAAGGGCCTCAGCTGGAAGAGACCTGGTTCTCTGGTTTCTATCTCCTGTCATGGGCAGGGACACTTTCCTGGAATAACTTAGCCTCTCCACTTCTGTTTTCCTCCTGGAACATGCTTTGATCCAGACACAGCTTGCTTTAAGTTAAGAAACCAAGAGAGTCCCAAATTTAGTTTTCCTTTAGCGGACCTGTGTTTAGAATAATCCGGTCTTCACCCCCACACCTTTGTGACCAGAGCAGCACACAGGGAGTGTCGTTCTGAAATAGTTAAACTCAAAACTATGGCTATGGCATTCACAGAGCTGTCATTTTCATACCACTTTGAAGGACAGGAAGACAATAGTCTTGCTACTTCAAACCTCAATTTCTGGAGGACTTTGGAAATTTATTCTGTAGGGTTTCCATTGACACTATTTTTCAACCAGTTAGATTTGGAGTGGACTTGCAGTTTTTGTCTTCTGTGCTGGTTTTATCTTCTGTTAAATTTCTGGAGAGGAAACTTCTGTGTGGCCTCACTCAGAGGGCTGAGAACACACGTAAGCTAAACCTGAAAGCCAGCTAGCATTTGTCCATGTTTCAGTGGGTTTGGTCAAATACCTAAAATTCAGATAAAGACCTAAGCATCACCAATCAGAGTTCTTACTCTCCTGTCCCCCTGATCTTTTGCAGTTTCAAGAACCAGGGACAAGATATCCCCATTGAAAAAAGGTTGAAATTGTGATGACCACTCACTCAGAGCACGTTGTCTTCAAGCCTTGGCATTGAGCTGCAGTTCAGAAAAGCGGAATCTACCATTTAGGAGAAGCAGAAGTCTCCTAATCCCACATGTAGGAAACCAGTTACATCTCTCAGGAGCTGTATTCTGTATGGATCCATTTTGGAGAAGCAGATGTTTAAGATAACCATGAAGTTTTTCTTCTTTATGAGCAGAATAAAGAGAGAATGAAAGTTTTGAATTCAAGGTTACACACACCTTGGTTCTTTTTATATTAATGCCATTAATTGGCAGGAATTCTGAGGTTGTGCAATGGTTGTAATCTGAACCCTCAGCATCCACTCAGCATTGACTCTTTGAATGTTGTTCAGATAAAACTGTCTCCATCCTTTTATAAATCAGCAGTCCCCAATAACAGTTTGCTTGCAGTCATTACACACCATTTAAAATTCACATAGTTTTATAAAAAGAACCTTACTTTTTCCCCCTTTCCTTCTAATAAAAGCTTTTTTTGACAAATTATGATTCAATTATAATTCAAATCTCTGTAGTATGTGTGACAATTCACTTCAGCCATGAACAACATGAGTGTGTAAGAGAGGAGAACACTGAATAATAAAACAGCAAATAGGAATTCATTTTATTTCTGCAAATGAGAAATTCATTTATTCGTTGCCGTGAGAACAGTGTGTTTATGAGAACAATGTGTTTATGTTCTGAGTGACTTTAAAATCAAGTATATTTCTGTTGGTCTGAGGACAGAACTGAAAGCCTACAAAGAGAAGATTGGTATTCTTTTGCCTCTAGTAACAAGATTCTCTAAGTTATGAACAAATGGAAAATGAATGAGATGAATTTGCATCTTCTCTCCACTGAGCACAGTGTAGAGCGAGAAAGACAAATACCAGACAATCTTAGTGCTTAGATTAGAGTCTAACATTAATATTATTTACCCATGGAGTTCAATACCTGGATACACATGATGAGTGCAGTCATCTTAGGAATTATGTTGGTCTATCTTGTTTAAATAACATTGCAAACCCTCTGCTAATTGTTCTTAATATACTTATGATCTGGGAAATTTTATTTGGTGAATTATTATTCACCTAATTCTTAACCAGTCCATTAATTATTAATCTAATTATTCATTCTGTTACAGGGGCAACAATTTTCCATTTTCCTGAGAAAATAAAAAATTAAAGCTGAAAAATGGGAAGACCATATATACTGATTTTCTGTATCCAAGGTAATATTAGGAATTATTTGATCAGTTCCTGCCTCAGAGAGGGGATTTTTGATGGGAATGGATATGAAACTTAATGGCTAGAAACTAGAATTACTCAACTTGGATGGAGGAATTGGATGAAAAATTCTAAAGGTGAATAAACAGCAAGAACTTTAAATTTGAAAAACGGACTTAGGGTTGTGGTAGTCTCAGTGATTGAGAATGATTGTCTGTTTGAGAGGTTTGAGATTTGCTGCCAGAATCCATGGGGGCACATAATGTGATATATGATCCTAATGTTCCTTTCCAGTGTTAAAACCTGTGACAGAAACTTTCTGAAGGCCTCGTAACTCTCTGGTTCCTTCTGCCACAATACTTTCCTTTCTGTGATCATTTCCCCAGCGAGTTCAAACCTCCACCACGTGAAACATGTTTTTGGCAAGAACTAAGCCTGTTTTAGTGGAGGAAGCGCAGAGAGCCAACGCTGAACACAGAGATGATATTTATTTCCGATTTCTGTGAGGCTCCAAAAGCCCTCTTGATTAAATGGATTCAATATTTTGATGCTACCACAGATGCTGCATTCAGATTAGAGAGCAGAATAATAGACTAAAAGTACAACTAGAACAGACCAAGAGCAGTGAGTGAAGGTGTATTTCAATTTAACCACCAGAGAGCAATTCTTGTGCTCTTCTTGCCTGTGCTATTGATCTTGGCATCTCCAAGAGGTTGTAAACACACCCTGTGCCCTAAAGCTGCTCCAACCCACATGACTGCAAGGACTGGAAAATTCTGATTTTTGTTCAAGCTCTAGAGGATTCAGTATGTTCCTGTCTGTGGACTTTCAAGGCCTCTCCCAACGTATCTGTGCTCATATTCTTGGTGGCCTCTATATTTTAAAAAGTCTTCAAGTTGTCTTCTCTCTGTAATCATAAAGCTAATTTTTAATTACCACAATGCAGCGAGAGCTAGATCTTGAAAAGTTCACTAAAAAGGAATGGTCAGCAAGATATCGATTTTATTTATTTATGTATGTATTTATTTATATTTATATTTATACAATGCCAGATATATTTTATATGCTAATATCTCAAATATAATTTATTACAAATATCATA
>VYXD01010361.1:0-11275 GCA_013397195.1 Hylia prasina
GGCTCGGGCTGCGCCGGAGCGCCGAGCAAGGAGTGCAGACCCTGCTCGGCTTCCTGAGGGGTTCAGCCTCAGCCTTGCCTCTGAGGGAGAGCAGATAACTAAGGAAAAGCGTTTGAAATTATGTGTTTTTTCCTTACCTGCTCTAACACAGCTTTTCCAGTATCTCTCCAACCAGTTTTTGACAGGCTCTCTCTTTCTTCTTAATTATGCTCAGGTTTGTTTGCAGCTCACTGACACACCTCTGCCAAGTCTGGCAGTTACCAAAATTCAGAGATGGCAGTACTTAACGTGCTACCAAAACGTATCTGGGACCCTCAGATCTAGTCAGTATTATAGAGATGTTCTGGTTCCTGGGCACTATCCTGTCAGGTCATCCTGTTCTTAAAGTAACGCTTGGAGGCTCACCAATCAGCTCTGAATGCATCTTTTAGGGAGAGGAGTTCCATAGACACAGAGGTGTGGGAATCCGAGCATATATGGCACTGGATTTGGCCAATCTTCCCTGGATGCAATGTGTTGCTACTTCCCGTACTGAGCATCCAAGGCAAAGAATGAGTGGTTTCTTCCAATCACCTCATATAACTTCTATTAAAGCATGTAAGCATTTAAAAATTATTTCTCCTATTAAAACACAAAAATATTTTGATTCCACCAGAACAGAACAGAGCATTTATTAAATGCTTCACTCTTAGTAGAGGCAAGATGAAAATCTTAGCCTTTTCTTGTACATTTTTAGAGCAGTCTTAACAGATAATGCATACTGAGTATTATTTTGTATTACATTTTAGTATACAATTTGGAAAATGCTAAATTGAATTCCAGTGTTAAGTTTCCACAGAACAGCACAAGGTATTCCACAGAATACCTTGTGTCAGTATTTCTTTTATGTAATCCTTCCTTGATTAACATATTTTAATATATATTTATTTTGTGCAACTTCTTCCAAAGCTAAAAAATTCTTGATCTTCTGTGGCATTTTTTCCTGCGAACACAAGGCTGAAGAAAATAGACCCAGTGGATCCATCCATCCATCCATCCATCCATCCATCCATCCATCCATCCATCCATCCATCCATCCATCCATCCCCCAAGGGGATGGCTTGCACTGATCTGTGATGCTGGTGCAGGGAAACTGAAGCATGCATTATATAGTTGCATAAGACAGCTTAAATTTTCCTATGGTTAGGACTGCACTCTGAGACTTTGGAGCTGCTCTGAGGTGAGTAGGATCAGCTACTTTTAAGGGAACTTGTTTTGCTGTAAATGTCCATGGTGCTGTGTTGTCTGAAAATACCCAGACATTTTAGAAAAGATGGACTATGATCCACCTAACATAATCCTAATGTAGGCCTAGTTTATTTTCTAGCCTTATTAAGAATCTAAATAAGTACACAAATTTTCAGACCAATATTTAAATTACTGCAGTAGTAATGTAGTCCCTAGCTGTGACTGCACAGCGAGAATATCCCTGCACTGCTGTGTACTTCCCACTGTGGCTGCTGTTCCTCTCTGACTTAGCTGAACTGGGGTGGGAATGCAGGCAATCTGCTCTGGTTAGAAACCCAAAATGTTTTGGGAGAATGGGAGAAAATGATCCATGAAGAACTGGCTATGTTTTCTGAAACTTCGGCCCTTTCTTGCAACAGGGCAGCAACCACCCCTCAGGTAAGACTGGAGCAAAGACAGAGAATGTCCTTTTAGACTCAGCAAAAGCCACTCAAACTTCAGAGCTCCCAGTCTTCACTGAATGGCAGTCCTGAGAAAGGATGAAATTAAATCTGATTAAGAAGCTTAGCATCTCCTTCTTAGATACCTGAAATAACGAACAGCTCTCCAAACCATTCCTCTCCTGAAATATGACTGATGTGTGCAGCACTGTTTTGAGTATCTAATATCTTTCTAATTTAATTGGATGTTTGCTTACCCACTCTTCTTTTTCATTTGGCTAAAATATGTTATTATCTCAATGAAGGCTTATTTCTGGAGGCAGAAGATTCTGACCTTGGCAAATGTTGTGTCAGTAATGTTTTTTCAGCATTTTTGTGAGGAAGTATCAGAGCTGGCTGTAGCTGCATGAAGAGGGTGATGATTTCTTTTGTGAGTAATGTGAGATGCCAGTTCAGAGTTGGCCATAGGTACTAGTGCATTACTTGGTGTCCTTTGTGATATGAAGCTTCTCTGGCTACAAGAGCAGGCAATACCACCCTTTGCCATACAAAGGAGCATGCTTCTTCCAGGCTGTGTGGATGTGATTTGGAGAGGCTCTGCAATGATGCTTTTATTCCCCCTTTGATGGAATGGTTGCAACAAAGCAAAGAAATTACTCCCTCCTTTTACATAAACCCACTGAGAAGTACTTCTGTCATGGTTCCAATATTGGCCAGAATAAGGGACATTGAATGAAACCTGGTATCAGAGCCAGAAATAAATTGCAACATTTAAAAGGCCAATGTGCAACATAGTAAATTTTTTGGTTTCCTTTAAATCTGTAACTTTAGAACAGTGAGGTATCTTAGAGAAATGCAACTGCCATTGCATCGCTGCTTTACTGCCTTGAAAGCAAATGACCATAAATAAATGCTCCAGCAAGAACAGATCTTTTGATCTACATCTCTTTTTTTATTGCAAAACAATTGTTACAGAAATTTCAGAAAGTTCTACTGTAGTAATTGCCAACTTCTTTTTATTATGCATCTAAACACAATCTAAAAGTGCATTGTGAATCCAGTAGACCTTTGGAAAGGACCATTCCCCTAGTTATGTATATTTAGACAAATGATACTTTAAAAGCTTTGTATTAGTAGGAATTTTTTTAAAATAATATTTTAGTAATTTTTATCCCTTTATAAATGATTGTTATACACTTACAAATGATAGCCCAAATAATAAATGATTAAATAGCTATTAGTATAGAATATTGCAAACACTGTTCCAGACAGCAGTAGCAGCAAATAGACTCTTGTCCTGTACAACAACTGCAGTGGTGGAATAAAGATATAACTTTAATACAATTTACTCCTGCGCCAGCATAAAACTGTATTTCACATCCAATTCCCTCTTCTGTCCCTTCCCTCTCCCTCCCAGATACTAAAATAAACAAGAGTTATCACTTCCCTGCAGCAGAAACAGCAGCAATTTTAATAATCAAATGTTTTTACCTAACAGCTTTTGAAATAAGTATTGTGTGGCTCTATGAATGATCTGAAAGCATACAGCAAAAATTAAAAGGTCAGAGACTGTTTCACAACCAGACTGGCTCAATGGCTCCATCATTAGACTTCCAACTTGAAGATGATATAGTGTAATCCATGCCATGACTCAAAGTAATATTGAGTTAGAAATGCAGAATAAATCCATCTCCTGACAGAAGTCAGAGTATACCACTGAAATCAGTGGGTTTTCTGCACCAGTTTTCTGCATCAGTGGGTTTTTTACAGTCATCAGTAAGACTGTAATTGTAGTCAGTCATGGAGAAGAGAAGCCTGTGTGACCTGTAATGTTCACTGTATGACTGGCAATAAAGCAGGGTGCAGAAACGAAGTCCCTCTGCATCCAAAATTACTGCACCTATGCCAACGTGTGGCAAGGAAAGTTAAGTGCGAAGGGTTTCACTAGGTAAGCAGTCACCCCCAATGTGTCACTTCCCATCCCAGTTTGGACTGTGATTTTATCTAAGGTGGTTGAAGGGAAAATTCATGCTAGGAATCTTACCCATTTTTTTTTGAAGAAGATTATCTATACCTAGTACCTCTCAACAGAATTGAAAATGTGGCCTTTGTTCAACCAATTATGTGTATTTGTGCAAAAATGCAAATATCATTTTCAGGCAGGGGAAGACATTACAACTACTTAAGCATTCTGAGGGAAATCCAGGGAAAAACAGCTCACACTTTCCCTTCAGGCGATTATCAGATCCTCTTCAGTGTTTAACCTGAGCAACATAACAAGATATTTACGCTTGTCTTGAAAACCTGCACCATGAGTTTACAGAGAATTTTGTTTCACTGGCTCACTCCAATACCTTTGATTCCTTCTGCTCTCAGGACAGATACTGCTTGCACCCACTGCAGTCATTGGACTAAGGCTGTGTGCTGCTACGAGCACTTTTTTTTTCATGCACTGGCAGTTTCTAAGAAACAAATGATTTTCTTTTCATACAAAAAATATACCTAACTAAGATATTTATCCCCTGACAAAAGGCTATCCTCTCCGCAAAAGGTACAAATCAGTTTCATTGGTTTTTTTTTTACCAAAAAATTTATAAATGAAAAAAAAAAAAAAAAAAAAAAGTAATCTGTGTCTGGAACCCAGAGGGATTTCCGTATGCAGATGAATGGATGTTTTGGTTTTTCATTATGTTTTCAAATTATCCCCTCACTGCCATTTGTTAACTGGCACTTGTGCTAAGAAAATAGTGTAGCACCTAATCTCTTCCAAAAAAGAGAGAGCCAAATGTCTGAGCACTGCTGTAGGTTTGCATTTTGTGTTGAGTATTCAAATTTCATAAAATACAATTGTCTTTTAAAAATAATAAAAAAAAATCACTTACTTTGCTAAAGGTCAAAAATAATGGAAATAATGTAAACATCCAAAAGTTTGAATTCATTCTTAACTGGATTCATCTTTACAGGCAGGCAATAGCAAAATGTTAAGTCTCCTAGCAGTCCAAAGAAACTCATGGAACAATGCATGCATTTTCTTTGACACAAAAAATGACTGGACTGTAAGGAAGAGAAACTACTTCAGTCATATCACACTGTTATTGTGAAAGAATAATGTGCTATAATACAATACCTAGGACAAGTGTATACCCCAACTGTAGAATAGAATCACTTAAACTGGAAACAACAAAATCAATCACTATAGGAAAATATTTATAAAATACTGCACACTGCTTCCTCAGTCAACCAGCATATGTAAACAAACGGCTAAGCTCAATTGAGTTTTAAAATATTATTAAAGTTCATTTATCTTATAATCTTTTGCATAACATGCCCATTTGTCTTTCACACCATCACAACTCATCTGTCACAGCCCACAGTGGCTCATTAGAGGTTTATACATCAGCTCATACAGACGTTTAAGTGGAGCTATACAAAGAAATGTGTGAAACATACCAAATTTACACACTGTGACCAAAACCACATATTCCATATGTAAGATAATAACTGGATAGTGGAACTTAATTTTTGATGCAACATGTGCTATTTTATTGAATGTTACAGATTTACAAACAAGACCATGTAATGAGATAATAAAACTGTCCTGTAACGTTCACTAATATTACCACATGTCACAACTATATATGTGTCTATTCATAAGCTATCCCTTGATACAGAATACATCATATGGCACATGCTATAGCTACATGGTGATGGATGATGAGACTTCTATCTCACTGGTCTCAATGGTCATAATATTGAGAATGGGAAGTCTGGTCCCGTTGCAAGAAATAGGTGTTTTATCATCAAATTCAAAAAGGAGCAGTTTGATGCAATGTGTAAAAAACAGGTGAAAATAAAATAATCTAACATCCACCATAATATATTCTATAGACACCACATTGTAGAATAAATGGGAAACATTCAGGAGTAGTAGTGTTCTGACATCTTGCAATCACACTTTTAACATCTGAATTTACATTTTATATATAATGGCAAATTTTAAGAGGCAAATAAAGTGTTCTGTTTCATTTTACCTGGAATGTGTGCTCCAGATCAATAAGGTGCTGTATCCTAAACATTTATACAGCTTCTGGGCTTGGCAAATTTTGTTATCCTGACAAACCAACCAATGGAATCTACCCCAGAGGAGAGCCCTATGCCTTGAACTAATTCACTAAGCACTGTTGAGGAATTTCTAATGAATATGAAATTCCTCTTGAGTAGACCAGTAATATGATGAAGATGAAAGAGACCACAACAGTTTTAGCAGACATTCATAAAAGTAACAAAGAAAACGAAGTAAGAATATCCCCCTCTACTCTTCATAGATAGATAGATTTGGAGAAGCCTTAGGAAAAGGCTGCTAACAGAAGGTTGGCACATTGAAGCATATTGTTAAACACAAGTTCCTCTGCCCTTGGGCATTTTGCTATTGTTCGACAATCAGGCTGCCACAAGCATGTTTCATAATGCACAGAAAGGTTTCTGACCTTTCTTGGTATCACCATGTGACTGTAATGCTGCACATGGGCTGCAAGGCAATTGCATAAACATGGTGTCTTGGAGTTTAGTTCACTGAAAGCAGGATCAAACAGAAGAAAGCAAGGAACACATTGGTGCAGGAAGTGTGAAACACATTGTTCTTAACATCCCCTTGCTGCATTTCCTCGTTTCCTGAACTTTCCAACGCAGTGACCTGTTAACTAAATGTTTTCACCTTCTTTGCCTCTTTTCTTGAGGCTGATGGTTGTTTTTCTGTCTGGATTAATTGCCTTTTGGACTTTACTCTCAGATGGTGCTCAGAGTCTCCCAGGGTGAGGACTCAGTGAGAAAACATCAGCTTGCATTTTCACAGCTGTCTTTGAAAGATAATTAACATTTAAATAATGTGAAATATGTACCCCACTCATTTTTAATAACAAAAAGGAGCTGGTTCTACACAGATATTGGTAACTGTTGAGATATTTAAACTTTTAATAGCACTACTGTCAACTTTTTAAAAGCTTAAAAGTTGTGCTGTCATAAAGGAATGTGAATAGTTTTTCCAGTTGAAGTTTATGCTTCTCCACCCTTTTCTGGTCTTCTGTATACCCTTCCACCTGTGACCACTGGACAGGGTCTCATGAGAAGTTTGAAACTCTGGTTGACAATGTGGGTGTTGTCAGTGGAGTTACAACTGTCTTCAACCAAAACCCGTAACTGCACTACCGTTCAGACACACCTTCTCCCGCTAAAAGTGCTCATTGTGTGATACGCTGATGAACGGTGGTGGATACCCACTCACAACTGATGGCTTTTGCTGCTTACACATGCTTGCTATTTCACTTTGGTTCTTTTACTTACCTTAGAAGCATATAGAAATTCTAGTGTTTTCCAGTCCTCTGCCAAAAATACTTTCCTTTAAACAGCTTCAGTCTAATTACATGAATCTGGATTCAGACTTCTTGATAACTCCTGTATAATTTAAAAAGTCCAAATACGGCCATGTTCACATTAAAAAGAAAAAAAAAAAAAAGTTGTGTAGTTTTAGGTGGGGGAATGATGTGAAGAATCAGCAGCTCAAATGAAACAGCAAGAAGAACCTGGTAGCAGCATGGTGGATAAATCTCCCCAATTTATATATATAATTAAACTGAGCTGTGAGAACTGGACACTATTACTGTGCTCTGCTCTGCTCATCCAATTCTTATTGTCTCATCACATCCTTTGATTTAGTGAGACAACGTATTGATGACATGTGGTAAAAAAATAAATATATACTATTCCACTTAATTACATTCATCCTGAGCTTGCTCACCTGTGCTAGAATCTAGAATGCCTGTTTTATACAGGAAATCACCTGACATTTTAACATAAATTCTTCCATTTAAGTTGCAGTAAAAAAGGCATTTCATTTCCCTTTCTGCTCTTGAAAATATAAACTTTCTGTGGCACTAGAAGTTGATACAAAAGGACACAAGTGAACATTTATAGTTGTTATTGTGTTCATCCTTCTTCATTTCCACAAGTGTGGGATGCAAGGGACTTGGGAGACTTTAGGTTTGTTTGCTGCCAGTTCCTACATTCCTACAGAAATAACAAATGCTTTTCACCAGTCATCACAATGGTGACATAGATGAAAAAGAAGTTGTGATTGAAGTCTGGAACATCTAATTTGTACCTCTCTTTTTGCTAGTTAATTCCTGCATCTTAAAAACTTGAATAATGATAAAAGGTCTTAGGATGCCCTCTAATAAAAGGCAGATATCTGGACCTATTAATTTATTTCTTATGACTTCATTAAGGGGGCTTGTTATTCCTCTTGTTTACTGAAGGTTTTGTAAAGCTTTCATCCCTCCCTTCTTTCTTAAGGGCAAATGTCAACTGGGTCAAGATGCAGTACCTCAGTGGTGATGTTGAGATTCAAAACGTACTCCCTCGACCGGTGGCTAATGCCAATTGGACTTGACACGGGGTGATATGAGGGTTTTTTAAAAATTCTGCTAGGAAAAACAAACTGAGGAGCAGATGACCCTTAGACTGCTGGTGAGCTTTGTATAAGCCTAGCTGTGCTTGCTTTCAAAGCTGCAGAAGGCTCCTGTTCTTGACAGTCTCCTCGTGGACAGGTTGTCCCCACTGCTCTCTGGCCTTGAGGACTTACTCCTCTCCAAGGGGTTCCGCAGGCCTGCTGTGTTTCGCTGTCTGTCAAGTTTGTCACTGATGGAGTAGCTCTTCCGTGTGTGCTGTCCATATAATACGTTGGACTCCTCTGCAGAGTAGCTGTTGGCTCGCTCTATTTTTGGGAGTGGGATGCTGTTGGGCAGAGTTGTAGCGCTGCTGTCTTGAGGAGGTAAGGGGATTCCCTTCTTGTCTTTAACCTCAATATCCTCGTGGTCAGAGCTTGGGTGGGTTAGTTCAGCTTCTCTCTCTGGGTGGCAGCATCCCAAGTCTTCCACTTTGTCCCTGAGACTTCCAGGGAAACTGGCCCTCTCTGCAATGGCCTGGGGAGCGCTCACACACCTTGTGTCTATGCAATCTGTAATACTTGTGTACTCTGCTGTTTTGACCGGGACACCAAGGCTGCTGAAGTAGCTTCGAGAAGGAGAGAACATGAAGCTGTGAGATTTCACAATTGGTGTTTCCTCCAGAATAAATGGAGTTGTAGCCAGGTAACGACTGCTTTTAGATCGCTCTAAAGTATGATACAAGGGAGGGTCGGAATCCCATGGGATTTGACAGTCTGTGATTTGTGAATAGTCTGAAGAAAATGCTCTTGTTTCTATCCCAGAGGTTTCCTCATAATCAAGACTTCTGCCAGAGATCTTTTCACCAGCTGTACTGCTGATGTATGCACTATTAGTTAAAAGGGAAGAGGCTATGTGAGCTGGCAGAGCTGCATCTTCAGGACCAAGAATATTTATGGAGCTCTCAAGAGGTTCTGTGTCAGAATGTATCTCATCCATGGCAGAAACATAGATGTCTATACAAGATGAAGGTCTTCTGGAGTCTGGGGCGATTGACAAAGTGCTGGTAGGGGGTAAAGGAGCCTTTCCTTCTTTTGCTATTGAGTGGGAACTGATTGCCCGATGTAGGCTTGGAGATCTTTCCTTAAAAATGCTTTCCAGCTTTTCCAACCCACACTTGTCCTTCATATTTGCTGCATAGAAGGAGTGACTTCGCATGCGGGGTGTGATTGTAGGTGACGTTGGGGAGATGGACTCCTCTCCTGTGGGATCAATGCTCTCTTGAAGCTTGTAGGTATTTCCTTCCTGACTGTTGAAGCTGCTCTGCCTCACAATGTAGGCTGCATCAGTACAGTCGGATGAGGTCCTGGATCGTATCTTAGTCGTCTCGCTTCTCTCAATGCCAGTCATTTTTTCTAAGGCAGTCACCATTCGGCCCATCATGTCTTCCAGCTGAGCAAGCCTGATGTCAACCGTCTGCAGAGAGGCCTTCATGCAGTGCTCTCTCTCATTTACTTCTTCCAGTCGCATGGCCATGTTCTCCACCCTTTAGAAAGAGAGGAATTAAACAGGTAAATTTTTACAAAGCAGTCATGTTCAGCTAAGAGGTCATCAAACCAGCTGGAAACAAATATGTTTCAAACCCCAAAGGCAATGCACACCACCTCAGCTGCTTCAAAATCCTGCTAAAAGAGGTTTTGCAAAAAACAAAAACAAACAAACAAACAAAAAGAACAAAAAAAAGCACTCAGGGAACTGCTCCAGTGGGTTAAATCAGGGGCATTAGCTGTGTAATGCAGAGGGAGGTTTGGGTGTGTGTCATTCCAGGGACAGAAGATTTATTACATAAATGTTATTATGAATTACTCCCTCTTTGCTTTTAAAGCTTCTAATTAGGTTACTATGAATGAATAATACTTATAGCAGATGCCACATGATGTTGTCCCCAGTTGTGCCACAGGCAGGATGACCGCAGTTAAATGCAGAGCTAAGTGAAGTAAAGAAAGCAGGCAATGTGCCACAGAAGAAAGGCACTTTTGGATTTGTTTTCCTGGTGTTTGCCCCAGATTTGCGCTACCTAGTCCTATGTGGATCTAAGGAGATAGCTTCTTTGTTCTCTGACTGATTTTTAGCTCAGATTTGTAGAAAAAAAAATCAGTTATTTTGTTGAATATATATATAATATTGAATTAAATATTCATGAAAGCTGCAAGGAGTAGAAACATCGATCAAGCCAAATGCAGCCTGCAACGCACTAAGATTGCTCCATTACTGTGACTGTGCTTTGGGTAGTCTGTGTTCATAGTTTAAGGGTCGAAATGATGGATTTTAAAGTTAGTTTTCAGCTGCTATTTTAATATATAAATAAAAATTAGATTAAAATATTAATAGGCAATAACTGAATGTAAAATTCAGTATTTTCTGTGTAATTTAATTTAAACTTTAGTATGTCTTCTCTAGACCACTGATCTGTCACATTTTAAAATATTTTTAATTTTTAGGGGATTGTGTACAGATTTATGCCAGTGGCTTCTAACCACTTCAATTTTCTGACTTCTAAAATGTGTCTTCTGAAGGATTTAGAGAGTCTGAAAATTTTACATTATGAAATTGCCTGTATTTAAGAAAAAACATAATAAACTTCTATAATTATTTTCTTGTAATCCCTGGGACTTCCATCTTCCATTGAAGAAGTACTAACAGCAACAAGTTTATGTAGTTATCTTTGCCTGATAAATTATAATTCTGTTTTTCTCCATTGCTGTAGACATTGAAAAATGATCACAGAGGCAAAAGATAGCAAATAGCACAATTTCCACACTCTTTTTTGTCACAGGTCTCTTACTCTTTTCCAGTTAGTGCAATTCATGCTCAAATATTACTAGGCACACTGCCATGGTTAATAGGCGCACAAACCACTCCCAGGATTTTTGATGAGATAAATATTATCTTCTACTACTGCTAGTTATGTTTTCAACAGAACAAGTGATTTGGAACTGACAACACCATAACCACTCTTATTTGCACAGAAGAGAAGATTTTAGCAAAGAATAGAATATTGGACAGCATTAATGCCATATTACCTAATGCTCAACTTTTGCTGGTAAAACACTGAAGTCTGACTACCTTGTGGTGATGAGCAGCAGAATGTGCCAATGGGGAGGGGAG
>VYXD01010361.1:19890-36068 GCA_013397195.1 Hylia prasina
TCTAAAAAAAAAAAAAAAAAAAAAAAAAAAAAAGAAAAAAGAGAGAGAGAGAAAAATAAAAAATAAACTCATCGCATTTTATCACTTTACTTTTTAATTAAGACTTACAGAAACTATTTCATTTCCTTTTTCAAGAAAAAAAGGATGAGTGAGACTGGCGACAGAAACACATTTCCAAATCAACATATGAGAACAAAAAAGGGCACCTTTCTGAAGTGACACGGATTCTTTCATCATTGGAGGAGTTGAATCTGTCATCCTTTTCTCTGAAATACTCTTCTATGCACTGCTCTTCAAAGTCATGGACCTTTTTCAATTCATCCTCAGTTATGAAAAGTTCTATAGAAAAAAAATTGAGAGAAATATGAATTTGGCAAATATTAACATGTGAAACTACCTACATTCTTATTTATGAAACTCATGGACTAAACTTTCATAAGCAAGTAAGTGACATTTTGATATGAAAGCAGTTAGATGCTGTTAATTACTGAATTAGTGGCTTTAGTTATATATGATTCTTGAGACAGAAGCACTTAAGCAGGCAAATGCTGAGCAAACATGAATATATTTTGATTACATGAGATCTAAACACAGCTGCTGGTCAGGTCTTGAACAGATGCTGAAAGCCAAAGCCCAACTGTAACCTAACATATATATATATATATATAATGAGATTAGCAGACTACTAAGAAAGAGTCTGAGAGTACAGAGGTCTGTCCGACACGTCAAGAACAGACATCTGCAGGCAGCAGTGTGATGGGAGTCCGAGGAGAGCCACCTGGTTGTATCTCCAGTGCCACAAGTGACTCCTGCTCCCTCCTCACAGAGAAGTGGGCTGTGGCAAGGCCTAATGCTGGGAAGAGATACTCATCCCTTAGGCCCCTGCCTCTGGCATGTACATTGAGCAAGGTGAAGATATTCTGCCTTGAAGAATTAGATAGAGAAGAGGAAAGCATTATCAAAATAATCTGACAGGTTTTCCCTCATGGTTATGGCCTTCATTTAAAGTGTGTTGAGGAACTACCTCTCCAGTCTAGTCAGAGTCAAGGCGAGACTGTGTACCAAATTGCCTTTACCATCTCTAAGCTTATCTAGGAAAACACTGTGCTCAGGGGAAGTATGTGCTGTTTGCTCTGTATTTTCAAAAATAAAGCTGGAAGTGCGATGGTGTGAGAAGAATTCCAGCAACAATAGACCTCTAGTAACATCAAAACAAACCTCTTTGCTTTGAAGGATCAAAGAGCAACAACCCCAAAAACGTTTCAGAAAAACACAGCCTCCTTAACATTGCAAGGAGAATGAAGGGTTGGGCAAATCAGGCAAGGTTTTTGCAGGTAAAAGCTGTTACTTTGATGGGAAGGCTATCAAGCTGCTGGACTTTGACTTCATGCATGTCAAACACTAGATATTATGAAAGGCATTGGAAAGTCCCCTGTGCACTATCTGAGTCTTACTCAATCCATAGTCTCTCTCATCCGGGTCACTTTCATGCTTCCTCCATCTGCAGCAAAGGTGTTGAAATATCATCGTCATGTGGCTAAAAATGATCAGAGGCGGTGGGAGAACAGGTCTTTCGTGGAATGTCATGATGAGCTGGTACCTTTGAAACTTCCAAACTTGGTTTGATATAGATTTGACTTCGAAAAATGTGTTGCTAGAAGGCAAGAAGAGGAAAATAACATCAGACTGAAAATGGTTTTGGGTGCTTTGCCAAAGATGATATGACAGCATCATAACTAGATACATTTCAATAACAATCACAAATGTTTCCTTGTCACAAAAACAGGAAGCAGAACAAAAGAGTTAGTTTGTGCCTGAGCAAAGCACAGTGATAATCAGCCTTTTTGAAATACCTTATGACTGAAAATGTCTGTTCCGTACAACCCCTGAGTCTTACAACAACCCATTGAGATGGGGATGCATTTTTACTCTTGTTTCCCCTATTGTGAATGAATGATGCCATAACTGAACCTTATTTGGCTTCTTTGCCTGGGTTCCCATTAGGTGTCTGTCCTTGGATATGAGCATAATGTGAAAAACTTGGCATTTCCCCTGTTTCCTGGAGACAAGCCTCTTTCCCTCTCTTCCTTACATCATCAAAAACGTCTCTCAGCCAAAGCTCAGCAGTATTCGTAGGATGTGAACAATATGCATCCTCCCCAAGTCTACAGTTTGTAATGTGTCACTCACTTGAAAACTGCAATGAGAAGATTCACCAAAAGGATGTTTGCTACCAAGAGGTAGCAGGCCATGATGGCAGGGACGATCCATGCTCCTGTCTTGCAGGGAGGTAGCTGGATTATTTTGCCGTCCTCTCTGGTTTCATTTTGGCCACAAGGCGCTGGGAACAAAATTTAAAAGCAAAAAATTGCAAAATGGGAATGAATCTTATTTTATCAGTAGTTTTTGCAGAAATATCTAAGTATTTATAGTGGCCTACCTACCAAGGCAACATCTTCCAAATAACAATAGCATTGACGTTCTCCCCTCAGAAGTTTATGCTTGGTATCAATGATTTTACAGCCTGCAGTTCTTGTTATTGTGTGTTATGTGCCATGGGTATCAAGATATTTCTCTCAGGTCACATGCCTGGTGTGAGTGAGCTGCCTGTTTGCATACATAATATGGTAGTCTGGTGGTAATTAGTGGCTGTGAAAATGAAATTATTGAATTGTTTAATCCTACAAAAAAGCTTTCATATTATTTCTTTAATGGTGAAAACCTTGTCTTTTTTATTGATTATGGGGGGATGTGATAAACAAGGAAAAGGTAGTCCATGAAAGTCTATTAAGGAGTAGACATTTATTTCTGTGCACTGCACTGTCTCAAGCCCCTCTAGGACATACTCATAATGACTTTCTGCTATTAAGGGCTCTTGACTGCATGCCTAGAAATAGTGGGGGAGATTATCAAGTCTTTACTGTACTAGGTACAGGGACATGTATGCAGTTGAGATGCCACCTTTTTCTTCCACAAATACACTGGATTCAAAATGTTCTTTGTATTAATGTTGTAGAACTGAAGCAAGGGGAGAGAAACATGGTGAAATAGTTTTCCCTGCTTGTGTTTTAATATGTCTTCATGTGCAGTGATGGGTAATTTGCCTTTGCAAGCCTGGGTTCAATTTGGTCTCTCTAGCTTCAGTCCTTGTGGTTCTATGTATCTCCATAATCAGCTCTTCAAGAAAATAATGGAAGCAGCAGCTTACATATACAAACCATCTCAGTAAATTTTGCACAGCACTACAGCCAGCTTCCCCTCATCTCCATCAAAAAGAAGTTTAAGTGAGAAATTTCCAAAGCGCTCAGCACTGGCTCCGTTTCTGATGATATGAATGAGGGTTTTGTACCAACTTCATGGAAAATGAAATTTGCTGATGCCATATGTAAAATTTCATTGTATGGCAATAAATCCGTATTTCCAGTACAACCATTACACCTTCTCAAAAAAGTTCTTCTAAAAATGCTTCACTGTGCTTCATTGGCAATCATATTATATTATGTGTGATTTTGTTACTTTCCTTTGGGTACTACACATAGATCCTAGCCTATTACACACAGAAATATTGTAGCCATATGGAATATAAGGCTACATGACTTTTCCAAAAATATTTAACACACCAAAAAAGAAATTACAAAATCAAATACAAACAACACTGCTTTTAACCTGCAGCTCCATTATGTTTGGACACATGGTGTTACCAGTCCTTCCAGTTTACAAAAACACATTTCATTACTGGAGCAGGCTGAGACTACGCAATTCTTCACTTCTCAATAAGCATCACTTTGCAGATCATCTTAAGGCAGTGCTATTTCCACACTGCTCCAAGCAGTGGTTCCATTTAGACATTCAAAATACTGTCAGGGAGGTGCTGAGTGTGGGGCTCTCTGCTCTTAGCCTTCACCCAGCAGAAACTGCACCATTCAGCACTCCGTAGAAACTTGCTATCAGCACTCAGTGTGAAACTTACATCTCTGTGTGGAAACATTAACTTACTGAGATATTGAGTCAGATGTACAGAGTCCAATACAACAAAGTACCAAAACCCATTCACTAGTGATGGAACAATCACAGTAACAGTTGATGAAACCTGTTGTCATTTTTTGTGCTGAAAACAGAATAAGCAATGACTTTTCAAGTAATGAGAAAAATTTTGAAAAGCATTTTTCAAACCTTAGATAAATGAGATCAAAAACTCAGCTCCAACCTTGGTTCCAACTCTGTTATCCCATTTTTTTCCTAAAAAACCCCACAGAATTTCATCTGGAGAAAAAAATCAGTTAAGACAAAAAGAGTCTCCAGCTCTACTTGCTTACTGGGTAATTTCTGTTGGTTTATGCTACTCAGTGATGGCCAAATTAGGTTTCCTATGCAGACATGTTCCCACAATCTATTCTATACACCAGTTGTGGTTCAGCTTGTCCTGGAGCTTTGCTGAAGTTTTTCTCTTTTGCATGTTCTGCTGTGGGTTGTCTTAGGTTAAAAATGTAAGATGTGCCCAAAGTATGTATCCTATCACCATCTGAGGTGTTGGAACCAGGTGGGGCAGTGTTTCCCTTATCTTCTGCTAATGGCCCATCAATGCCTTGCCCTATGACTCATAGATACCTCCCGTGGGAAGCCGTTTCTGTTCAATGGGCCATCAAGAACCCATTAGAATGATATCAGCCCATTGTGAGATGCTCCACCCAGGGGGAGGAGCCAAGCATCTCCCACCTGCATATAATCCTGGGTTTAGGACAAGCAGAGTCAGCTTTTTCCCCCACTGGATTCACAGAGGACAAGAGCTACCAGACTTTCTACAAGACCAACCAGACTTTCTACAAGACCACTGCTTCGACAAGACCATTTCATCTGGACTGCTACTAACACCCTAACTAACAGGGTGTCAGGTTGTATTCTGACTTTGTCAGTGGTATTTTATACTATTGAATTTATTTTACTTTATTTTACTTCTTTTCTTTTGCTCTTATTAAATTGTACTTCTGACTTAGAGTCTCTCACTGGTTTTGCTTTCAAACCAGTACAGGGTACAGTTTTTAAATAACATGGGAATACTTATTGCTTGCCTTACTTTTGAGAGCTAAGCCACTACTTAATTGTTACATCTTCAGCTGCACAAGAAAACATATGACGTGTCCAAAAATCTAGAAGTCTGTGTTTCATGGCACAACATTGAACATCTTCTTTCATCTTTAAACTATGACATTTATTTTCAAAGATTTTCCTCCCACTATTAAATAAACATGTGTGCTCTGCCTCATCCCTGAGGAATCTGCACTACCCTCCATATGTAACACCATTAGAACATTTTAATTATTTTTGGAGAAATTAATAATTTTTGTAATATGTGCAGTTATATATTGTAATAGATTTCAAAGCACAATATTAACATGTATGCAAACTGGACTCATCTATTTTACATCATAGCCTTGCTCTAACACAAACCACAGCATACTCAATTCTAGCAAAATGCTTTACTGAAGCAAATTCTGTTAGCATAACAATATGACCATCTCAGGTAACTGGAAAAACCAGCAACTCTGATACCTACAGGCCATTGGATACAGTTCAGACATTATGTCCAGAGCTTAGGCTTTAGCAAAGAGTAAACGGTTGGAGTTTTAATTTCAATTATATGAATTAACTCCACTCAGCTTTCAAACATTGCATCCTGACACCCGTAGATGTACATACTTTTTGCATCCCTTGTTTCCTTTTTCACGATCTCTTTCCATGCTTATTTTTCCTTCCTGAGTCCTACTTACAGATTCCTGCTGGACCTTTCCTGCCACATACTTAACCCTTCCTCTTTCCTGTCCAGAAAATAGTTCCAAAAAAACTAACAGTAATTCAAGTCCCTGTGGGTTTCAGGCCTAATGTAGAGGCATAGCTCGGGAAGAATTAGTTTCCCTGCTGTAATTACTGTCATGACATGGGCACTGCTCATTTTTACTGCTTGTTGGGTGGAGGGCTTGGCAAAGGATGCTTGATGCTTCTGCATCATGACTGTTCCCTTTCTAAAGCAGGTGTGGGAAATAATGAAGATACGAAAGTGCATAATTGAACTGCTCTGCTACTGAATAGCCTTTTGCCTTTGACGAAAACTTCTCCTAAAAAAATGGACACAACTTTTGCAATACAAGCTGATTTGTTTGAAATCACAAGAGGAATGCTTTCCTATGTTCACAGTTCTAAATAAAGTGGAAGCAAATAAGTGCAACCAAATAACAAAAAACACCCTTTTTTAAAATTCAAGTCTGGATATTTTTAATGCACTTTCATTGTCCTATTTATGAGTATATAGGCATCTTCCAATTTTGACTCACAATGAACTCAAAGGATGTTTTATAATTTCTGAATCAAATGTCTAAGCAACCTTACTAGCTTACCAGGCTGGTAAATATTGAAAGCCACCTAAACCCCAAAAATATTAAGTGGCCTTCCTAAACTTGTTCTCTTCTTCGCTGGTGGAGAAAATACTAAAATCTGTAAACCTGGAATTCCACAGAATTACTCTTTTCACCATTAGAAACATCCAGGGATTTGAACTGTGTCTCATGACTTCAAGAAAGTTTCCTTAACTACAGGATCCTCACCCTCCATGTTGCTTCTTGCCCCAGGCCACATTAAATGTGACTTGAAGGGTCTCTTCTATCTGCTGATGTTTTAATAATAATTTACAGTAAATCCCTGCATTTTTCTTGTTCACACTAGTGCTTTCTTCCTCCTCCTTCCCCCATTAAAAATAGCCAACCAAACAGATTCCAAATTACAACATCAAGAATGCTAGATATAGGAATACTGTTGCAATCCAGCCCAGAGAGACTTTCAAAATTCTTAGTAGTGTGCAAAAATCTTATCCACTACCTTTGTCTAACAACATTAAAAGTATTGCCACAGGTATGATTTATTCTGTTTTGTATAGAACTACTTTTTTTTGTTCTGATTCCAGAATGGTCCATGCAAATGACAGGCCTTGTAGGAAGCTCCTATTGAGACATGGAAAGCCTGGAACCTGTAAGGTCATAAAGAGTTTAGTATATAATTTTCATTTGTACTAAGAAATTTTCAAGAATTATAAAACTTGAACAAATCCAACAGATTAAGAAATTTAAAGAATTTTTAAAAAGTTTTTTGTAATAATTATAGTTTCCTCTGAAGTTCATTGAATAGTTAAAACCTGTGTATAATGGCCTCTCATCTTCTGAAACGATTGCATGCTGGTTACTTGATATTCCTCCAAAGAGAAGGAGGCCCCATCTTTTTCTCTTAAGCTAGGTAGGTTTTTCCAAAACAGAAATAGACACAAGAAACAAACACAACTCAGACTGATCCTCAGATTCCAGATGGCACATGCAGTACTGTCAGCTGGTAAGAAAATCCAGATGGAAATCTGACCTGTGAGACACCAGGAAAATCTGAAAAACTTCCCAAGAGCCATGTTGACTAACAGCAGGTTCAGTTGCTTAAGCCTTCTGAATACAGGAAAACGTGAGTTCCGATGTTCGTTTTCTACAGATGACTGCCATTTCCCAAGCTGACATTTATTTCCTCTATCTACATGTTTTTTACCAACAAACTCACCTTTCTTCTTCAGTATCTCTTACATCCTTTTGCATCCATACTATTCTGGAGGGCCAGATAGTTTTGTGAGGTGAAAACGAAGCTCTTCACAGGTGAGAACTGTGCTATGAATTTTCCTGGCTAAAACTGCCAGCACAAGTGCCAATGTGTGGTGAACCCAGGGAGAGATTTTACAATGTTTGTGGGAAATCCACTTCTGGACAGGCATTCATTAAAGCAGTTACATGGCTGGCTGCTGCCCCATGGATCCCATTGGGCAGCACAAGGCTCAGATATATTAGGAAAGACAGCCTTAAAGTGAGACAGATGCATATGCCATCATCAGCTCCCTGATTCAGATTCTCCTTCCTCCCCCAGCTATCAGTGGATAATAATACATCTTTACTTATCTCAATTTGCATTATTGATATCAGTCTAATTTTTTTAATTTATCAAGCTCTTATTATTATTTCTTTCCTAAAATATATTAATTTTTCATTTCCTGATGTTTAAATAATTAATAAATTTGATTAGCTTACTGCCTGCTTTCAATTCTCAGGTCTAAGCCTTTATCTGAATCCCAATAGTTGCTAACTGGGGTTTTCTAGGCCCAAGTCAAAACTCAATAGCTCAAGGTGGTTTCAGTCATTATTGATGCTTCACTTGGACTGATATTTTGGCTGGTTGGATTTTTCCATGAAGCAGCTTGACTATTCCTTGATCTTTACATACTTCTAAAGACTGTTTCATGTAATTGCTAAAACTTCCCGAGTAGACAACATGGTATGTGTAACCTTTCTGTCTGTGCCAGATCAGCTAAAAAAGAATTAGCTGAACAGGTGAATATAATTGTGGGAACAATATGGTCTAATTAATTGTAATTGCACCTCCTTTGTTTATAGATCATATTCTACTCATTTCCTGCTCAAAGACCTAGAGGAAGACCATTATGATTGCACTGTGATAGTAAAGCCTGCTTTTTCTAGTTCCCTATTCCCCAAGCCCATACGGAGCTGGGCTGTGGACTTAATGGGCAGCTGGGACTGAAAGTGCAGCAGGAACTCAGGATGTCTCCATTGCTAGCAGTGGTCACTCTTCCACATGTATGGTCTGGTTCCTCCCCCTGCATGTTTTAGGCATATTCAGTGGTTCTCACTTCTCAAACTCCCTTCCTCATCCAAAAACTATTGAAGCTGGCTATTTTAGTTCTACGTCTTTTTATATGAAGCACTGCTTAATATGACAAGGTTTTTAGAATTTTTTTGTGGTCATATTATGATGAACCGTCAGTCTGAGAGGAACTACTTGAGAGTGGTCTTGCTGGTTTTGTTGACTTTACCTGAAAATTTGAACACAGAGCTATAAGATTTACTCTCCTTCCCCCCACTTTACAATTAATTCGTAGTCAGAAATTTGTAGGTATGTAGTAGTTATGGGCATCACTGATAATAAACACCACCAGTGAATAATGTATCATAATCCCAGAAGTGAGGATATAACCTCTCCTCACTTTTGAGTTGAAGATGAGATCACATGCCAACAGGACACTAACACATACTCCAGCTAACACGTTTTTCCTTAAAAAATGATATGAATACAGAAATTATGGATAAAATGTAAATATGCACTGTTTTTGAGCAAGGCAATCAGCAGTGTGTTGAAATAAAAATCAGAGTAGACCCACTGGATGAAAAGGCTGCCAGCTGATGAGATGGATCCAGATACTGTATCTGGTCAGCCTTAATGGCATGCTTCACCAATAAAATAAAAAATAATTAACGAAATAGATAAAAATATTTTTTCTTAAATGAAAGGAAATTAGAAAAATTAGAGTAGCCTACTTTTTTGTATATTTCTCAGATACCAGGGTGATTTGCAGGAGCATGGCTCAAATCAACATGCCCTTCCACGATCAGCATATTTGCTGAAACTCAAGGTTGCTGATAATGGAGCAATATTAAACACCCAAATATAAACAAAATCACAAAGCAACCTTTTTTCTTTGGTAAAATAATACTGATTAAAAAAGTATGTGCTGTAAGTCATAAAGTTAACTTGCAGTTTAGATGTAGCATAACAATTTTAGAACATGCTTATCTTATTTGAGAAAGTACAAATGCTGTAGCGCTTTAACATCAGTACAGTGACTGATTTAGCTTAGAACAACATGGAAAATATAAATAACAGCAAATGTTTAAATAGTGAAAAAATGTGAGTATACTAGTAAACTCTTCAGGGCATCCATCACCTCACTGCAATTGTGTAACATCATCACCAGCCATTGCTTGTGCTCCCAGTCTATTCCAGAGATAGCATTTTTGAGACATCCGAGCATCAGACAGGCATGACATACAGCACATATTTTGTGTTGGAAGAGTGGTAGATTCTAATTCCTTGCATCACCTGCCTCTCAGGAAAGAGGAAGGAGGTGCTGCTTTTCATTTTGACATCATCATTTTTCTGCAACTCCAAGTTTCCTTGACAAAGGCAAAAAAACAATATGTCTATATTTAAAACTGGAGTTTAAGTTGCTAGGAATTTTGCTTTCTCTAAGCTTCAGAAATAATTACTCTGCATCTTTTTGCATGATTTAAATATTGTGCATCTAAATAACACAAATTCTCATGCAAGGGTGTGCAGCCTGCCACCGTTTTCATACTTAAACACCCTTCAGTTTCTTAGGTTTACAGGTTCTAAACTGTAATCAGACCTTCCTTTAAAGAAAACAACAAAACATTTTATTCAGCCAATTGCCACATTTGTTGCACTGTTGTTACTTAGTTACAAAATCAATAAATGGCCACTTGTAGAGGGACGGACATAATTCTGCTTGTAGAAGGAAGTTATAGTTTAAGGGTACAAACCTTTAGCCCTCTAAAATATGCATTCAGAGCAAGATAAAGTTTTATATCCCCAACTATTACACCTTTGGAATTGATGTGTTTTTAATAATAAAAGGGAAAGGATAAAAATTAAGGAATTGGGTAAAAAGGGAAATATAGTAAGAAATTTTGTGATTATAGGTATTTGCTTACTTCCTTGCATGCCATACTGCCTCTGAAAACCAAGTAGGGAAGCAAAGATAAAAAAGAGGTTTCATCGGTATCCACAATAACAATTCTGTTCTAGCCAGAAGAAGAAATGAACATGATACTGCTGAAATATCTGCCACAGGATATGTATACATCTATCTATCTGAAACTATATTCTATTGGGGGCATTATTTGTGATATAGGTACATTTACTTCTTTTAGTCAGCTCAGGAAAAATACATTTTTTTTATTCAAACTTTGTCAATACTGAACAAACAGCAAAGAGATTTTGAACATACTGCCCTTTCCTAAGATGGCACATAGAATTAAATATAATATCCTAAACAGAGC
Organism: Hylia prasina; assembly: GCA_013397195.1. NCBI lineage: Eukaryota > Metazoa > Chordata > Aves > Passeriformes > Sylviidae > Hylia > Hylia prasina. The sequence continues at coordinate 30,840 of VYXD01010361.1, forward strand.
TTCAATGGAAACCATCTGCCATTGGAAAAGGTACTGACTTCCAAATGCTGCCAAGACTTACACGTAGTTAAGTAGGAATGATGAACATCAGTTACACGACACTAGTTGCAAAAGATTATATTGTTTGTGATTCTTAGTTTGGTCATCTACTGCATTATTTCCATGACCAGCTCTCTCATTTAGTGGTAATGCAACAAAATTAATCAAACCATGGCACCACAAGGTTTAATCTAAACAGAAAACCAGCATTTTCCTGATCACCTACCCAACGCATCTTGAGGAGATAATGTATTTCATACTGGCTCTTTTCCTGTTTGCAATGGTGTGAGCACAGTCTTGCCTTCTAAAAATAAATGCAGCAATATTCTAAAAATGGATCTAATTATTAGACCCAAAGAATTGCATCACAGGCTTTATCTTAAATGTGGCACTGAGAAGGTAACAGAGAAAACATCAGATTAGCTCCCCATGAAGTACAGGATTACTTTAGTAAAGGTCTAACCCTCAGTTACTAGACATGATGCTCAATATGAAGTTAGAAAATAAATCAAAGGATGAGAAAAAAAGAAATTACTTTTTGCGTCCTAGGTATACCCCCAAATTCGTGTTGGATACCTGGAAGGGGATTCTTGCAACCAATCTGGTAAAAAAGACAAATTTATTTATAACCTTCCCTATACGAATGATAATTTAGCATTACAGATTTCCAGTTAAATGGTGGCAAAGTGATGCCAGAAGCATATTCTGAAACTGACACCCCAATATTAGCTGAAAAAATACTTTTGCAACCATTGACTGTGTTGAAGAAGTTCCTCTATCCAGAGCCATTTATTGAGCAAACACACATGATCTAATAGGACATCATCTGATCAAAGTTGGATACCTGACTTTGGAGTATGAGAATCATAAACTTGCTTACGGTCTATCTGGTCTGCAAACACTTCACCATAGATCATCCAGTAAGGCATGTAAAAAATGTTTTTCGCCAGCTTCCATGAAGGCTCCTCATTGGGGAAGAGAATTGCCTGTCTTGCCACACCAAAACTCATCAGAACCACCAACATGATGATGACAAAGTACATCATGTCTATCATCTGAAGGTAATGACAGGAAAAAGGAGAGAAAGAGAGAGAGAAAGGGGAAGAATTAGACAAATTTGTCCATATTCCTATTATTATGTGCTGCAAAAAAAGAAAAGGTCTGTGAATCTTAGAAACAGTATTTTCAAAAACAAATTTTGAAAACCTGTTGTCATTCACATATAAACATTTTATTTTCCAAAGACGTGATGTAGTATTATTGTGTCCTTGGTTTTACCCAGCGCCACGTTTATGAACAATTCAAATGTTATGAATAGGCTTGAAAATACAAAGTACCATCTGGTCACATCAGTTGCATCAACAAGAATACATAGGTTCACTGGAATCAGCAGCCTGCTCTGGGCAAGGGTCGTGAGATGATGTATTGTTTACAGGCACCAAATGGTAGCTGTACAGAACCAAAAGGACTGACATGGATAATTTTATTCACTGGTAGTCATTGCCTTGGAGTAAAGGGAGCTGCAACTAACATACGGAGGAACGTGTGGCAGAACAGCGTGTTACTGCAACATAAGGGACACCATGGTGGTAACCAGTGAGAAAAGAAAGCTGTGACACTGGCTGGGCTAAAAACCCACTTGGTGGGAGAATCTGACAAATGCCATATTATAAAACCCAATCAAATAACAGACAGTGAACTCTGCTCTTCTCCACTGTTGAGGGCCTCATTAGCATATGCCCAAGGCCAACTAGTGCTTGCAAACAGTAACCAGCTACTCAAAATGTTTCTGAAAAACGTGGGACAGCAATCCTACAAGATGCTGAAGAGATCTGAAGATTAGAAGCAGCCCTGTTCTAGAAAAGGCCCTCAAGGGAGCAGAACAATGGGCATCAGGCAGGTACAGCAGAGATTACCCAAAGTGAATGTGAAAAAAACTGGGAGTCATGTAAAGCCCCTGTAAGATCCTTTTAAAACTTACAGACAAGCCAGGAATTTAGAACTGTTATAACTCAGCTGTTTTTTCACAGTTCTGGACATAGCTTCTGTCCCTAGCCAAAACTCAAGTTAAGAATCCTCTAAACCTTATGAATTTTATTGCCTCGAGTCTCTGCATTTTCTGGCTCTGCTGAATTCAGCCTTCCTGGCAAGAGAGGCATGAAACCAACCTGCACCTCAGCTGGTGGCCTTACGGCTCCACGGGGTACCTGCTGCAGCCCAAGGGCAGGGCTGCTCATCACAGGAGCTGCTGGAAGAGGGACCTACTTGCGCCAGATGGATCCGGCACTGCCACAGGGGTTCTTCAATTTTAAAGCAACCTGAGGTTAAAGTAACACTGGGAAAGTAGGCACCAGAGAGAAGAGTGTTACAGGGTAGCAAAGAGAAAAAGGTACGCTCATGTCTACTGAGAGATGCTGCAGGAGAAAGGCACCAGCTGAGCAGGAGTCAGATGAGAGAGGATCAGGAAGATGGAAAGAAGGAACCGAGGATAAGTGCAAAAAAGCAGAGAAAAATAAAAGCCTTTAGGTTCATAAAAAAAGCAGGAAAGATAGAAAGGAAAAAACCTTGGGGACATGAGAGAGGAAAAGAAATGCTTTAAATAATTAAAACCCAGCGAAGTCAATCATCATCATTCCTATTTAATTCAGGGCATTGACCTCTCAAAAAAATATTCCCTCAAGAAAAGGAATTCCAGATCATTCTACTTCAAAAAGCACCCTGAAATGGGAAACTTGAATAATAATGTTTACTTCTCACTGCTTTTGGAGAACAAACCTAGAGGTGAAACCTCATTCCTCCTTTTTTGTCTGACCAAACTTTGTTCCAGATGGCAATATATAACTTGATATGATGTAATATAATAACTATTTTAAAATGTCATGCAAACAAATAAACAAAATGAGTATTTTAAGGCAATTTAAGACAATGTCTTAAATGTTTCAAGTGTTTTTGATCAGGAATCACACAGGTGTGACCTCAAGAAATAAAATTTTTAATGCTGTTCTCTATTCAAGATGCACATCCTTCAGCTGGGTATCTTCTAAACTCTCAGTAAGTTGTCTGAAATACAATAAAATATATGGACAAGTTTCCACTGACTTTAATGAGCATTGTATCAGGTCCTTTGGCCTGTGGTGTCAAATTACAACTGCTGTTTTTAGCAAGGCAGCGGCTATTTCAATCATTCTGAAGAACTCATCAGTCACCTTAAAAAAGTGATAAAACACAATTTTTTTGGGGTACAATTTCATTAAGAAGTTGGCTGTATTTCAACTCCTGTATTTGCATAAAGGCTAAGAAAATGCAGATATTTCCACACATTAAAGGAACTGATATACCTCTGACTCTCTTGACCTTCCACAGTCATTTAATTTCATTCCTGAAATTTCCTAAAGGAAATTAAATCTATCACTTTGCAGATATCAGAGAAGCACAAGCATATTGTGTTACTGAAATCAGTAGATAATAACAACCTTGGCCATTCAGTTTCCTCCTTGTATCTTCATCTTTGCTTAATCTATTGCATTTAAACCATTCAAGCCCATTCCTGTTCCTTGCTAAATTGCACTTGCATATTTGTTCAGAGAGACCAGAGGTAAAACCTACAGCTATTTTGTTGACTGCAGTGTAGAGGCAGGTGATGAGAAAGCTCCTCAACACACTGAAAAGGTAGAAAAAGCCATCCTTTTCCTCCTGAGTCTAAAATTTACCATAGAAGCCCAAGAAAAAGGTCCCAGGCATTAAATATGGTCTGTGGAGGACCTCAGTAGCTGTGATGAACTTACTCTGTAGAAATATGTGTAGCCAATTTGATGTCCTTCATTGTGTTGAACTGAACTTTCAGCACCATTTGGAAGACAGAACGCAAGGAGGTAGAGAGACACCTGATTCAAACAAAAATACACAAGAGAGCCTGTGGAGCAGCCTGGAGTCAGCAGATGCAGCTCCCAGGGAGTGTATGAGTTGGTCATGAGTTGCACAAGAGAGTAAGATGGTCAGAAAATAGATGTGAGAGACTGATCTCTGTAACATGAACCAGCTGAGCATTGCATGTGTGGGCAAAGGGGATGTTCAGAGTGGCTGAAAGTACAAGGAAAGCTGGAAAGATGATGAAAACCAAGCAGCAGAAAGGCACAAAACAGAATTTGCCTCCTTTAACAGCTTCCCATAGCTTCAGAACAATTTGGCAGCTAAATTCAACAGCTTTTAATGCAGGTACTGAGCCCACAGAAGCTAGTGATTTTCCTGTATTTGTTTTCCACAGAAAGTGGAGTGAGGTTTGATTTGTTGTTCACATGTGAAAGTGATGAGTGAAAATGTTATTAATTTCAATCACTTCCTTTCTGTACTACCTAGAAGAAAAATAAACCACTCTTTACACTGCTGGTGGAGTTAGGTTCCTATAAGCCACCTGTAACACTGACGACTAGAAGTTTGTTATACATGGCCCCTCCATTATTCAACTGTTGCTCACACTGCCTGTGTTAGCACTACAGTTCTGATACTATTAGTGCATGTAGCTGTGGAAAATAAAGCAGGGTAGAAGGGTAGTTGTTTTTCAGAAGTTTTGTACACTCCGTAGTGTCTAAGCCTCAGTGACCACCAGATCCACTGGCAGAAAGAGAGTCCAAATGTGACAGAAAAAACCTGCTAAGGAAGTGTTTTCCCCTTGATCTGTATTCTTTCTCTGGCCCTGCTTTTTACAACAACTTCCAACAAGAATTGTGGAGTGTTTTCACTCTGGAGCTCTGCAAAACCTCATGTCAACCTCCTACAGGCTTTCTTGAAGGAAGGGCACTTCAAAATGCCTTTTCCAGGACATAACAACTCAACTATCACTTTCATGTTTTCCCTCAATCTCTCTCCCTCACTTTTTTTCCACTACGCTGTTCTTTCTTTGTCAAACTTTTTGTGGGCTTGCAGTAGAAAGCTGGTAAATTGAGGAGATAAGACAATGGTTCCCTGTTGGGTAACCCGATGTATATTTTGCATTTCAGTTTTATACCCGCTCACTGAGCTGCCTTGGGTTATGGAAGAAAAAAAAAAATGTATTCTATTTTCATCTGCTGAAAGCAGTTGGGGAAATGTTTTTTCTTTATCTCTTGTTACGCTGTGGGGGAGGGGGTGGATGCCTTTCTGATAATGGTTCAGCTGTTAAAACTGGGTGGGGTATTGTTTCTTATCTCTTTC
>VYXD01010361.1:40140-77717 GCA_013397195.1 Hylia prasina
AAAAAGAAAAAAAAAAAAAAAAAAGAAAAAAGAAAAAAAAAAGTGCCAGGTCAGGCAAACTGCATCATCAAGTTCATAAAGTTCAGAGAAACCCCAGTGTCATTCTGGAGCATGAGCTGTAGCAAGGATTCCACTCTGGTTTGTGGAGGCCAGAATCCAACCGCCTGTCTACTTTGCCTTTCAAGCAACCCTGTAAGAAAATGCATCTTAAGGCTAAATATAAGTCAGAGAAAAGATGACTCAGTTCTGTGCTTGAACATTTAGTCATTGTGACAGAAAGCTGTAATACATACATCTATATTTGAATTAACTTTTTATCTCTCATCTGTCTGTTATTCACTGTTGCATACATGGGGTGTAAGCTGAAACAACCACAGAGGGCCTTGAGATATTTGGATAGGTTTATTTCTAGGTTCTGCACATCACAGAATAGAGTTTATAGTCCTATTGTATTTGTTAGAGAATGTCACTTCCACTCTTTGTAAAAGCCATAGAATTCTGGATTTTTTTCCAGTTGCTGACTGAGGACACTCCAGAGAATTTGTGCTATTGGCCATAACTATCAGTATACAGGAACCAGACAGCTGAAGCACTACTTCTTGCCTGCATAAAAGAGAGGAGCAAATGATCTCATTTGTCCTTCAGTTTGTGAGGGATGATGGAATGCAATGCACAGGTCTGGAGGCTGCTCTTCCCTTACCACTCCTAAAGGAAATGGAGAGCAATGCTGATGCAGACCAACACTTAGGGTGACACTGGAGTCAGGAGAACCTCTGACTGGGCACCCCTCCCTAGTGGAAATAGCATCTTCTAATATAGAGCAAAAAGCCAGGGGATACTGTTACTTAACATTCCTCTTAGACCTTATTGATTACTAATTATCAGGAAATCTACTTTGATCTGCTTCAGCAGCCTTTGATGAGCACATGCAGTCAGTAGGGCCAAAGGATAAGGACACTGAGGTTACAGAAGTGACAGAAACTACAAGAATCTAACTGTAACTGGGGCATTTCACTTCTTCCTGCTTTTCTTTTGAACGCTGGCTTTTTTTTTGGTTTTGATGGGTTTCTTTATGTCAATTCAAACTTACTCAAAATTGCAAAATGATTTTGCTTGACAAAAGAATCTTGATTTGTGAGTAAAATTATATTGAAATGTCTCCACTTGAACCCAATAAATAAGCCCTTCAGATACTGAATGACATCCTCCTTCTCCCTCTCCACACTTCCAACTTGCTCTCACCTTCCAGAAGGCTACACTGATCCAACACTGTGGTCAAACTTCAGTTTAGTTGTTCATGCTGTTACTCAAGATCCTTTAAAAGTGCTACTACAGAAGTAGCTGAACCCAGTGTTTTCTTGCTTGTACCTGGCTTGACAAAGAGTTAGGAGCTGCCATTGTCACTGTTGAGGGCAGTACCAGAAGAAACTAAGGAAAGAAGTGCTTACTAAGAAGTTTCAAGGGTGGACTGCACTCGGCCCTTCTATGGATGCAGTCCTATTCTATAGAAAATGCTGGAACACTCATTGTGGTAGAGGACAAACCTGGAAATTGTACCAACAGGTTAATGCCTCAAGGAGATCACCCTCTTCTTTTCTGATTGATTGCAATAATTAAATGAGCATAATCTGAAGTGGTCCCAAAATGCAAAACTTAGGACAAAGCTCTTTTGATGTTTAGAAGGTGACTTTCACTTAGGGGTCAATTCCTCTGCAGCTTTCCTCTTCAGAAGAGGTGGAAACATGGCCTCTTACTTCCTGCTAATATCTCAGTTAAGTTTTGATTTTTATATATTTTTCATATATTCATATCTTTTTAGACTACTATTAAATAGTTATATAGTTCCTAGTATTTTTGCTACCCTTTCTCTTAGATTTTAGAGTAGTCAGTTAACCTTCTAACACATTCCTGAAATACTCTTTAGTCTTATTCTTCAGAAGAAGCAGCCTGACAAGGAGCGCACTTCTGTTTTCTAATCAGAATCTGAGGAGGCACAATATGAAACGGGGCAAAGAAGCCCTAGACCAACTCCAGTGGGTCAGTACCTAGGGAAAATAACCTAACCAACTGCTCTTCTAATTGGACAATATTTGGTAGTTATGCTAATTTGTTCAACTTATGAAGACTGTAGAAAATCCAATGCCATGTGAGCACATCACCACCAGGATACCTGGAAGTTTCCAATAAAGGTCTACTTTTTATTTTACTATTTTAACACTGTTGCAAGAGTTTTCCTCATTTGATATTAGGACAGTGGGAGTAGGCAACAGTTAGAGAAGATAATGCTCTTCTGTTCAAGCAATCTGTGGGATGAAACATTTGCATCATGGTTTCCAATGTAAAGAAACAGAACAGAGTAGTTAACTTTTGAAATTGCTGTGTGTCTACAGAAAAAGGCTGAAGTTGGGCAGTTCTTGGTTTGTTGCTCTTGGTTTTTTTGTTTGGTTTGTTTCCGGATTTTTTTGAGAAAAAGTTGTCTAGTGTCTGCTCAGCCAATTGTTACTTACTTAAGTATCTCATTTATCTCACTCTTGTGTATTTGAAGAATGAAGGTGAATACAGCTACACAGTAATAGAGATAGGTAAGTACAGAATATTCAAATTGTTTTAAGTAGTATACAATAGCCATAGGACCTTTTACATGCATTTCTTTTGCATTCCATAGTCCATTTCATGGATGGTGGAAATGTCAAATCTGAACGATTTCTTTTGAAATCCATGAATAATATTTGTGCCTCTGTATTTGCAAAATTGTGATACACCGTGCAATTTTAACCCTTCTCTGAAACTTTGTTAGCTTTTAGTCTCCAGGAGTTCTCAATACACACAACAGGTCAAGCATGGCAGCCAGAATTCACCTTAACTTGCTCTTCAGGTTTAGTGTATCCAAGATCCAGTTTTAATAAATGACCTTGATTGAGACCTGCCTCAGGACACAAAAATGTAGGAACAAGTCTAAATGGAAATGTAATATTGATTTCTCACTCCCATTTAAAAATTGAACTAACAGGGAAAGCCAGGATGCTTCTTTCGATTTGCAGTGTAAAGACTTTTCTGTTTGTGCATAATATACACAGCAATTGATAATGAAACTAGGCTGCTGATGAGTAGTTTCTGGACTTATGGGCTTGATTAATGTTCAGTGGCCACCGAGTTGAGCAATAAGTTACTCCAAGATGTTAAACTACCTGCTCGTCTACAGCGTCCACCATGGTTAAGACTTGATTGATGTGAGTTGTTCTCAATGTCTGCAAGGCAAATTTTCTTATAAGAAGTCACTTGCAGAACCATCCATTCTTTGTGATTTCCCGTGCTTTCAGCAGAATGATGGAAAATATGACTGGGAAAAACCACCTGAAACTATCCAGCCAGTTCCATTGGGCTGAAGCAGGATTAATTCCAGTGTACCATAATAGATGTATGTCTTGATAAGATAGTTTAGAAATTACTAATAATGGGAAATCTAGCATGTCCTCACACAGTTCATGACAGTACTTCTTGGAGAAGTTACAAACTGTTTCCTAACTTCTTACCTAGAACTGCCTGGGTATTATTTTTTGTCCTATTCAGCAAGGATTTGGAGGTACATTACACATATTTGAAAACTGTTACATTCCTTCTGCATACCTTTTATTTTTTTTTAAAAGAGAAAACATTCTCACTTCCTTAATCCCTCCCCTTAAGTCAAGCTCTACAAACCTCTTGAAGCCTTCTTCTTTTTTGGGGTCTTTCACACCAGTCCACACTTGTCACATGATGCAGAAGCTGAACTGGGATGCAACATTCCAGCCAAGAAGACTGGAAGGATTACCTTCTGTGATCTTTTTAGTCTTGTCCTTCTACATTCTAGTGCAATTTGTAAAATAACTAATAATAACTAAATTACAATAATAATAATAATAATCTCTACTCCATCATCCAAGTTTTGAATAAAAATATCAGATAGCACCTGATATAGAAGAGAACTTAATGGCATCCTTTCTAATCCCTGCTTCCAGCTAGATAATAAATAATTAATATCTATTCTTGAGGACTAATTGTCAAAAGGTTTTTATTCACACAGTAACTTCAATATAGCAGTTATTAATTTACCTGTGAGAAAACCTTGGGAAGTTTTTGGTACTGTTTTACTGTAGTTGAAATATATGGCATAATTTTTTTCTGCCCCTTTTGGAAGGTCTATTTCTTTCTAACGCAGGGGAATATACTGATTTAACCTAATTTGTTCCTGAAAAATGTACATTGGCTGTCAATCACAACTTTGATATCTTGCAGGTACTTACATGCACCTTTTCTCTGAGAGACACTCTGCAGACTGGTCAAAACAGAAAAAATTAAAAATGTTCCAAGGAAAGAAGTTCTCTGTCTCTTTTTTTTCATCAGTTATTAGATAATTTATATTTTGCCTCAGACCAGCCTCCCACTGGGCATACAATTGGAAGCGATCCTATTTTGAATTCTTCTATAGGGAATTCCTTGGGAGCACTACAGCAAACTGCCCCTTACCATGTTATTTAAAGAAAAACATACACAATCACTCAAAATTTAGCCATTAAATTCCTGAATGAAATAGTAATGCTTAAAAGTCATTGAAAGGTTCGCAATGCTAGCAGACTTCCACCAAATATTTTTATTGAACTATTTATGTGTAAGCCCTCCAACACATATAAATGTAGACATCAATGAAATACAAAAGATGACCTTAGTCCAATTTCAATATTTGTACAAACATTATTAATATGACAGGAAAGATTTCTTACGGTGTAAAACCAAAACTTCACGATGGGAGCATTGTAGAACTCATAAATCTTTCTTCCAATGGGGATCATTCTGTGCCCGCTCTGAACCTCCTCATCCTCCTTCTTTCTTGATGACTCTCCATTCCCCCGTCCCAGCATTGCCTACAAGAAATGATATATTTGTGTTTCTTTCTTTGTGAAAGAAAAATTACACTATATCTTGAAATGCCAATAGGAAAATGTTCTTGATCTCTAGATAAAACCAGATGATCATAGCTAGGCATAAAATGCTTTGCTTTCAAATTATCTTTTTTTGCAGGAAGGCTTCTGTTTAATACTTTGAAAATGGAAAACTATAGTTTTAGCCTCAACCCTCAGCTTGAGAGTGGAATTCCTGACTAGTGAACAAGAAATGAGATGTGGAGAATATTTCTCCTTTTTGCTGTATGGACAGAAACACTTTTTACCTGACAACAGCTTTTTGTGGTGTATTTCTACACAATAAACAGATGCAGACAGAAAACAAGTAAATTTTGGTTTTAAACAAGTAGTTCATAAAGCTGTGATTGAGAGGGAACAGGGGAAAAGATGAGTTGGTAGTCACTGAAATAGAGGCAAAGAAGACAGCGGCACTTTTTAAGTTAATCACTGAACCTGTTCCAGACCATGATCCCACATTGAAGCTTACATGGATGTAGGAGGACTTACTAGCAAAGCTCACTGCAGCAGATAGGCCTTGAAATGAAATATATGATGTATATGATTGTAGCTTCTTCCATAGTGCAGTTCCAGACTGCTCATGCATTGCCTTTGCTAGGTTTGATTTCATGGTTACCATAGTAATTCAGACCCCCTGAGAAGCTACACCAAACTCAAGAAACATAAGAAGTCCTCAGCTATGACTGCAAACCTAACAGTCAAAAGAAGGTAATATTTTGTTTGCTTCCCCTTATTTTCATTATCAGCTGCAGAGAAGTGGAAGGACTAAACTACAATCACTGAACGTAGTGCTTGAAAGGAGTTCCTTTGTATTTGAAGTGTAATGTGACCTATTAAATGTTCTGAAGCAATTATTTAGTGAACAGTAGACTAAGACTAGATTTTAGCTCACTGTGCCCCTTGCAAGTTCTTACTATTTAGTTTGTGGATGCACCTTTGGAATGCAGCAGCCCCACACATGAAATATTTGCAAGAATTGAGACAAATTTAAGTATGCAGGGACTGCAAGATGATGCATTTATTTCAATGCTTCTGTAATGTTTTTCTACAAGTAGATGAAGGCACCCTTATGCTTATATGTTGACTGAAGCCAACTTTCACCAACCGTTACGATAACATTGTCTTCACCTGCAACTTAAATGGTGGACAACTAAGGGAACAATTAGATGCCAGACCCGTGCTATAAAAAGGTCCCTCTTGTCTCTGTATTTGTGCTCTCCAATTCCACAGGCTGTACAGCACATACTTAACTAATTGGTTTCAGGTGAGCTATTTGATCAGGTTCTAAAGCCCTGTAGGAATTGGTGATGCACTTCTCACATATTTAAAAGTAAGAATCACAATCTAACCTTTTCTTCCTTTTTTCCAGCCTCATGTGGAGCTATTCATAGGTCTTTTTCCTGTGAAATACTAATGTGTAATGATAAAATTTTTTCAGTCAGTGTCGATATTTGTAACATTATTAGGACTGTGCTTGGTCCCATAGGACTCCTTCTCTTTAATTTCATCTATGTAGTTAGTTTTTCCTCTAGTACTATTACTTTCCTTGTGGACCCTTATATTCTTGAATCTGACAACACACAGATGTTGCTGTGCACATTTTCAATAAAATACAACAAAGATTCGTAACAGAAGCACACTGCACTGAAACTAACCTGCTGGGACTGTCTCAAAAACTAAAGCCTGATTTGACCAAGTTAACCGATTTCCTTCAGCTTTAATGGCTGAAGATTTTTAATTTGATTTCCATAAATACAGATAAACCGTTACCTATTAAAAATTTAAATATACCTCCTGTTGCCTCCCACAGAGCACATAAAACATCTCAGAAGTCCATCAAGAGTTTTATAAAAAAGGAAAAAGACAAAGTGGCTGTTAAGCAGAGGAGAAGGGTTTTTATGGTTATGAGACTTACTGAATATAACTACAGTTGCATAACCCCCACAGAAGATATCATTACCTGAACTCCACAAAATCAAAGTGATCATTTGATCCATATCACTGATGGAGGAAAAAAAATTTGATTATGATCTGAATGCTTTGGGGACACTATAGCCCAAGAAGGTGTTAATTTGTTTGCTTCTCTCTACTTACTGATGCTTTTTGGGGAAAACTGCCATCTGGAGCTACAGAGTTTTCTGTAGCTTTTCCCAAGTCTTTGTCTCTGCTGTCCTCTGGTGCTCAGGAATTTTTCAGCAGAGTAAAAATGAATGCTGCCTGCTTTAACAAATGAGCAATGCCATATTTTAGTGAAAGGGATTATTTTACAGAGTTCAAATCTTTCACAATTTTAGAAATTTACGAATTCTGAGACAGACTTAATTCTCAATGAAATCAGTATGATAATGCTCTTTCAGTACCTGGATTTATGCTTCATCTTATGAATTTTGATTTCCTGTTTGCTACTGCTTTCTTCTTGATAACAATGCCATAATTTTCTCTTGTTATAATTATTTTTGAATTAATTCTATCATATAATACTACCTTCTCCCCTCCCCCGTACTACAGATGGGGAATTTCGCTGAGATGGCTGGGGATTAGGTTTGACCTGATGTTCTTAACTGCTAATTATACCTCAGTATTAACAAACTGAAAAGCTTCCCCATTAGAAACATTCAGAAATAACCTAAGTAACTGTGTTAATAGAATAATTGCAGTGCCAAATGTGAGCAAATGTTTTCCTTGGAGTGGGATGCAGTTGGGTGGGAACAACCGAACACACTGCTCTGTGTGGGCGGCATCTCTTTCTCTAATACGTGATTTTGTCCATGATTCACCATGAGTCATGCAAGGTAAGCTTGACAGCAGCTCAACCTCATTGTGAAGTACAGTACAACTGCATAATTTTAGCCTGAAGGGATTGATGTTCGCATAGTTTTTACAGGGAGATTTTATTAATCTGGTTTATTTTTTTGTTATTGTTGGGCCAGATTTTGTTTTATGTAATTGAGGACAGTTTGCTGATAATGAACTATCTGAGAAGAGTTTTGGGTTGTACATTTTTCCATTAATATATGTTAACAATCCTACATTATGTTTATGTGTTTTATAATTTAATAATAGGAATTTCAGTCTTTCTGGAATGAATATAGGCTCTTCCAGTTTCATCCTGAGTGAAATCTACACGCTATATAGAGACTTATCCCAGTTCACAGAGAACTGCTGTGGAAATGAAACAGAGCTGTGCAGACACCTCGCCCAGCACACCCCACTGGATCCCACACTGTGTGTGACCGTGCTGCCCCACGAAGTTGTTCTAGGATTACTGTTCTCTGCCCTGAAACAGTGGCAGAAAAATGTTTTAATGTCTTTGATTTACAGATGTTAAAAATTAGATTTTGCATGTGCTTAGTGGTTAAAGTGAGCACAGAGGAACAGGACTGAAGTGTCAGGAGCTCAGTCATCCTGTCTGCTGAGCAGCGCAAAGAACACAGACTGTCCCAGGGCACATATGTGGTGATGGTGGTATGGAGGGTTTCCAAACTCCTTGGAGGAAGAAAGAACCTCTCCTCATGGAGAAGGTCAGCACTTCTGCCTAGAGACCACCAGCAATGGCTCCCAATTGTGTTTTCCAGAAGAGCTGAAGGGGTGCCTTGTGGCTGGCATGTGAGATGCTGTGAGAGTCTTCTTCCACTGGAAGGGTGAGTTGGGCCAGAGGCACTAGGACGTGGATCCTCAGACCTTTCTGTGTTAAGAACTGTATTTTTAGTGATATGATTAATATTTGATTAGAAAATTTATTGAGAAAAGGATAAGCACACAGATGAATTTATGTGATCCCAGAGGCCAATAGAACTAGCTTTGCTGCTGCTGAAAAGTTCTAAGACTAACTCTGCAATGCTCTTGGAAGTCCAAACTTCCTAGTCATTGTGGAAAATTAGAGCAAAATGAACAAAACAACAACAGAAACACCTTTTAAAGGACTTAGATGAGTTATTCTGTGTTCTGAAATAAAACCATTTACCGAGGAGCTGTATTATCCAAACAATAAGGCACTGAATAGGGTTAAGAATGCTCCTAGTTATGGCTTCCAGAATAAGGGTTGTTCTGGGAGGAAGACAGACTTCTGGGGCCTTGATTAGGATGCTGTGCAAATAGAAAATATCCCTGGCCTTTAGACTTTAACGCCCTTCGATTCCTCTGTGTTTAATATTCAGTATTAATGACTGTCTGCTCCATACATAAATTGTGGTAAATTTCTTGGTGCTAAGGAGCACTGATGAGAGAAGTATTTAAATATGTTTTTGTGAGTAGCTGCTATAAGCCTGTTTCTTAGCATCTAGGTGTTAAAGAAATGTGGGCCTATCACTCTCATGTATCTGTTAAAAAGTTAAAAGCAGGTGTGAATAACAAGTAGTTTACAGTGAATAAACACATCTTCATAGTATATCCATATGTTCAGTTACCCACCAGACCTTTAAGAGGTGAATAATGCAAATACATACTTGCACACAGATGCACCCAGGTGGAGACGTAACTTCACTGTTGCTGTAGCCTGCTGATCACATTTTTCTGTGCAAATGAAGTGTGAAACATGGAAAATATCACCTTGCCCTGTACCTCATGCACTCTGCATAAGTGCAGTAAAGAAGAAGAAACTGACTCCTTAGCCAGTCTTTAGTCACCTGGGCTTAGCAGTGCAAGACATACAGGAAATCAATGAACACACCTTACCTAGACAAGACCTCTATGTCTTCATTTTAGCAGAGAGAATACAGGTGTAACATGATGATGAATACAGAGACTTGAGAAGTATTCATTTGGAATGATTAGAGGGAGAATCAGGAAGATTATTTCAATTATGTATCATTTGCCAGAAAAGGAACTTTGAGATAAAAATGCTTATTTTAACATCACTTTTGTTTGTTAATCTTTATGCTGAACAAACCTCAGGTTAGGTGAGTGACTGATCTATTGATTCAAAGTTCAGCAATGGATTAAACATTCATGAAAGCCCAGCAAAATAAATTATTAATCTTATTGAAGTATTTATAAGGTATCCTTAATGTATTAAAGGATACCCTGGCTAAGGGGAAACTTCACAAAGGCACTTCCCAAAACATCTTTCAGGCATCGTCTGATCAGTAGAAAAGAAACCTGACCTTTATGCCAGATCATTTGACTAAGGCTGGAGCAACATGGAACTTCAGTCTAAAGTATTTTCTTATATTTAAAATATGTGAGGTGATTAAATGTGCCTGCTTGCGGCATCTAACCATAAACATGCCAAGATCTGTCTCCTACCAATTTGACTCTCCTCACCACTGAGAGGCACCTGAGCAAAACAGCTGTTACAAATTCTACAGTAGCATATAGACCATATGTAGAAATACTAAGTGAGTAGTGCTGTACCAAAGATATTGTTTCAAAACTTGCTGGACTCCACAGGAAGAAACGCTATTTTATAGAAAAGGTTTCAAGTGCCTGAAACTTCACTAGAGTGATACACTAAATTTGAAGGAATTAAGAAAAGAGTCATTGACAAAACAGAGCAATAGGACTGTCAGCACATGGAAGGGAAAAGAGGGGGAACATCTAAGGTTCATCTGGAATAGCAGATCCACTGCACACATCACTCACAGCAAGAGTCAGAAGGGAAAAAGCAAACAGTGTTGTAGACAAGAAACCAGGAACTGGGATAACTACAGTGAGATGGAAAACGCATCTTCCCCAAATTTCTCCCCATTGCCAGGTAAAAGGCGGTTTGCAAAGTGCTTTGATTTGAATAGGCACTTCAGAAGGGCATCAGAAGCCAAGGGTTAGTAAATTGCAGTCAATAGCTAATGAGAGGAGAATGCCCCACTGCTGCTATTCTGGCTTCTGGTCCTTCCCAACAGCCAGGTTCTTGCCTGCAAACGGGTCCTGTAGGTGGGTCTTGTGGGCTGCTCCTTCGGCTTGCCTGCATATTGGGTCCTGTAGGCAGGTCCTTCTGCCTGCCTGCAGTCGGGGTCCTGTGGGCAGCTCCTGCTGTTTGCCTGTGGGAAACAGTCTGGGTTTTTTTGTTTTTGTTTTTGTTTTTTAACTTAACCAGGCAAATCCCTTTTACGCCTATCCTGACCAACTGGAGCTGAGTTTTAAGCCTTTCAAAGACACCACAATCAAACCCAAACAAATCCAAACCAAACTCGACTAAGGCAGATGTAATAGCCTGTATGATAATTGCCCAAACTAAAAAGTGTGAGAACAAGAGACAGGAGGTAGATGACTTGTGTAGGTTTCAGAGCTTTAGCTGTCTGATTCTTTGTGGTGCAAACTATTCCTCAAAGGCTATGTTACTAATACTGACAAGTCCCTCCTTACACAATTCTGTTAGGTTATAGAAATGGATCTGTCTAGCTGCTTGCTAATGTCTTCAGTGGATTGAAAACTGGATGTGTACTTGCGTGAAAGGCAATGACCACAGATACAAAAAGAATTTTAGAGTAAGTTTTCATAATTTTTCTGGCCTGTTTGCACACTTGCTTACTCTCTAGTAAGCTTCAGGTTGACTTCCCTAGTGAAGTCAACTAAAAGAAAAAAAATCTCTGGCTTCTGTGAATCTTTAGGCATTTCCAACCAAAGATGAGCCCTTTTTCACCAGAGAGGTCACCTTTCATGACTGAGTGCTTCTAAAATCAAATTCACTTAGTTCAGACAATGTGGCATCAAATTGTGTCAAAATATGAGGATATTACAGCACCACCATGCACTGCTGTTGCATGGAGACAAAATGACGGCAACTTGTGTGGCTTGAATCCTATGGAGGAGAGGGGAGTGTGAAGAGTGGTATCCTATCATGTGCTGTATTTATCTATCAGATGGTCTGCAATGCCTACAGATGTAGGAATAACAAATTGACAGCACTGAGGCTGATGATTTATTGTGAGCACTTACAGTGAGTTCCATGTCTTCCTCATCTTTTTCTTTCACTGGCTTCTCTGGTTCCTCTGGATCCTTTTCTTGAAGATGGATCTCGTTGGCCTGGGTCATGTAGGGCATATCATCTTTGTTCTTGAACTCCAAGCTGAGGATTGAAGGAGGAAGTAGAATTCCTAGAATTACCTAAAGCAATAATAATGATAACAATAATCATCACAGAAAACAGATTATGGTCATAATGGTTACTTAGCATCAAATGGAACAACTCCCTCAGGAGATTTAGGAAAAGAAAGATACACGTGCACATGAGTTTCTATGACAATAAGGTATTTGTCACTGGGGTTAATGTTACCAGAGTACTCAATCAAAGCAGGTAATTTCTACTAGTGTTGCTGTGAATGCTCTTGGAAGTTTTATCTGCTTGCACATCACCAGATGTGTAGCACTACATACTAGAATATATTTACAAAATATTATATTAGATCAAGAGTAGGTGGGTGTACAGACCTGCAAATGTCTGCATTTTACATAATACAAAGTATCAGTATAAATGACACACAGAGAGTATTTATTTCTACAGAGACAGTTAATAGTTCTTTGTGTCCATGCTTAATGCACACTGGTAGTCAAAGAAGTGTATGTGTGGATCTGAGGAGATAAGGCAAAGACAGCAAAGCAAATGCTGACGTGCATAGATATGCAGTCCCCTTAGATTTTGTTTCAGTAACCAGGCAGCTTTGTAACAGTCATGTTAATGCCAATTCTTTCTTTTCTGCCTTCCATCTCTGAGATGCAGGAGTGTAGAAACCACTAAAATTACCTTGTTGGGATATATAAGTAATGAACAATTACTTGGGTTAAAACATTAGTACAACTGAATAGGTATCAAAGTAACACAAAGCTAAGTCTGTATTCACAAGCACAATAACTTTTCCTGTTTATGCCGCAATTTGATGGAGAATGATTTTCTTATAAATCTCTCCCTGAATGAGAGTTAACTTCTTGGCAGGGTGCTTGTGCTCATCATATCGGCAGATAGACCATGTGCTGTTGAAACCAAAGTACACAATGAGGAGCAGTTGGTGTATGCAAGCGCTGCACCCAGCTTTGAAAAACCTTCCTGCACTGCTCCTGCACTCAAGAAACGATGGGTCCAGGGAGAGGGGTTTACAGGCAGACCTGGCTTTACAGAAACACTATTTTTAAGAGTAGGCAGTATTAACTGTTGTCCCTAACCCTTCCATTGGTGCCATACATCCCCAGCAAGAATCTAAAGAATTATTTTCAATCTTCCTACCATTTCTCAGTTTCAAAGGGAAAAAAATGTTCCTGGGAAAAAAGGAAAAACCATTACTCATGCTTGCAAATTAATTTCTTTGTCATGCTGCCTCATGTAGCTTGTAGCCTGCTTTAGCTTTAAACAAGTTCTGCTAATGAGCTTCAATGAAATAAAATACAGACTAGAAACTGAGTAAAGGATCCTTGTGAAGTTCTGGTGTTAGAAGAAGCTGAAAGGAAACAGAGCCTGTTACCTTCAGTTATGCATTATGAAATAAAGGTCTATTTTAGGGCTTAAGAAATGCATGCTGGAAAGTGGAATGCATGCAGTAGGAAATCAGTTGCTGCACTGCCCTCCATGTACCTGAGTTGAATACCTGCAACGCCAAACAGTGAACAAAGCAGCTGTCCCTCTGAAGGATAATAGACCTGTGCGCTCAGGAAATAGGTAGTAGGAATGTCTCAAAATGTGAAAATGTTTTCTATCTGTAGCAGAACAACATGTATGCACAGGTCCTGTATAGGAATGCTATCAGCCACTTGTTCTCATTCATCACTGTCACTGGATTAAGAGCCAGTCTGGAAGCAACGCATGTACTCCTAAGCATCCTTGCCATTACTGAACATCTTTCCACATGGCAACAGAGCTGAGTAATTACCAATTTTCACGCAGGCAATTAGTGCAGAAGAGAAAATCCCTTCACTGAAATATTTCTCAGTGATCTGGGAGAAAAAGGCATCTAACTGGTGACTGCTTTGGTGAAACATGCCTCAAATTCATCTCAGAATTCACTGTGCACTATTAGTAGTTTTGTCAACTGTAGAAGTAAAGATTTACCAGCTTTGAAAACTCAATTACCCTTTAGAGCCTCTAAAGGAGTTCCTTCAGATGCCATCAGGAAGATTTGCAAGGGTTTGCAAGGAAATTTTTGCTGCCTACTTTGCCTGTTCTGGGGAAGGTTGTCAGATCAGCACCTTTCACTAATACTTAATTCACTTACACCTCCTTTTCCTTTATTTATCTTTAAAACTCTTGACTAACTCCTCAAGTATACAGGCAGGGTGACACACTAACCTCCTAGCTCAATTCTTATTCTGATAAATAATGCCAGAGGGGACTTTAAGAAAGGGAATGAAATATCTAAGCTGTGTGCTTTGAATTTAGGCTTATGATAAGCCCCAGCTGAAAACTTGAACACAGAAATAATATACCCTGCTTAACGTCACTGCAAATAAACATTTGAAATACAGTTACTTTAGACAGTTATTACTGATTTGTTGTGAACACTGTCACCATCTATCAGAATTCTCTGAATGTTAATTTTATTTTAAAACAGGAATGACCTTTAGGCCAGAGTTTTTTCGCATGCGGAGACGACCCATCCACATGTCAGTGAGCAGCATCTGGCTGCAAGTGTGAGCGATGAAGTCCCTGTGCTTGGCTGCCACTGCAAGCTGCAGGCACGTGGCGTTGCTCCAGTTCTTCAGCTCGTAGGTCAGCAGTTTCATCGCCAGTTGCTCGTCCTGCTTGTACGACTGGTCCAACAGCTCAACCGCCAACTGGCCAAAGTCCCTGCAACAGAGGGACATCCGTTCAGCACACACAGTCTTGTGCTCAAAACACCTCTCTGCAACTTGGCAGCCTCTGCACGGGGCACATCACCTTCCATCTTGCAAATCGTGATGTTGACTCTACATGGAAACCCACGTTTCAAATGTGAGTGGCTAATGTCAGGCATATAAATAAGCGCCCCAACTTAGCAGTGATGAGCACCCACACCTACCAGCTGTCTGCTCCCACCTCCCTGCCCACCTCCCTAACATTTTCTAACTGAAATCCTCAGGTTATCTGCAGCTTAAGGGACTGCTTCTCTGCTGTTTGCCCATGGCTTCATGGTCAAGCCTCCTGGAAAGGAGTGTCCAATATATTTTCTAAAATCCTAAATTTCTAAAATTCTAACATGAGGAAAGATTCTTATGGAATCTAGTATCTTGCCTTGCTCATCTAAGCATGACCTCTAGGTTAATTAACACTTCTGCCTGAATACTATGCTTATAAGGATTTCAGTAACTGCTCTGCTGGGTATGTACCAAGTATCCTGACAAAGCACAGAGAAATGTTGCAGTCTGACTCTTGAGACCTCAGGAAGAACACAAAACCAACATAGATATTTCACTGTCTTCTCGACATCTTCTCATTTCAGAAGTTACATTGCTAACAACTTTGCTTCTCTGGCAGACAGATTATTTATAAGCCATTTAGATTCTCTCTAAAGGTACTGCAATTCCCCTACAAGGTAGAAATGAAAGCAAGGTACAGATAAGAAAATTTTAGGCAGGTTCAGAAATCTCTCTTAGCTCCCTTTTTTTTTCCTCCCCCTCAGGAAAGTGTACATGAAAGTAAATTCACCTGGAATTGTGGTTCAGCTCTTGGGATATGTCATCCACCATGTCATTTTCTGACGCTTCGTGGGCCATGGCTTTGCAGAGTTTGCAGGCCACCAGTGCTTTAGCCATAGCCTCTTCCCCATGTTGCCAAAAGAAGAGGGCCATCTTCTGACGTTTCATCAGCACAGCCCACACCATCAGCTCATGGAATGGGAAGGGAAAGTGATTGATCTCAGGGTCATCCATATCAATATCAACTTCTTCCTCTTTTTTCTTTGTTGGTTTTCTCCCTCGACGCAAAGGGACATCATCCTGTGGGAATTGTATGGAAATTTTTCCATCAGTGAAGGAACAGAATCAATTCACACAATTCATTGAAATCAGTATCTAAGATGTCAAACGTTTTCTGCAAGCCAGCCCATTCATCATTTTTTTGACAAAATATTTAATATAGGTAAACAATAAAAAAGATATTGGTGCATGCACTGTAATTAAGAAGACAGTAAACAGGGAAACAGAGCCTTGGACTGTCACTCTGAATTGCTCTTTCTCCCTAATAACAGAGAGTACAATCACACTACATCCAGAACTGTTTTGGAAAAGCCACCATTAAAATAAAGCTAAGAGCTCACTGTAAATGTAACATCTGCTCCAATGCATCTGCCTCTTTCCTCCTCCAGAAAGCACATATCCAAGGAATTTTATGATCTGGTGGACTACTTTTATGCTTATTCTTGTGTTTGCTCCTTTATCTCCTTACCAAGGTAGCAATCTCCCTTCTTTACTCCTGTTCTGTGTGTTTATTCCTTCCTTCTCCATCCCTCTGTTGTTTCTGTTCCCTTTAGTTTCTTTCCCATTTTAGCCTTTTGCTTTTATCAGATGAGCTGACCTATTCTGTCCTGTGACGGTGGGTAGAAAAATGAAACTGGCTGTATAAAATAAGCAAACATGAAAACACTACTATCCCCTTGAAGCATTGGGGTAGCCAAAAGTGCCAATAAAACGGAGATGACTTTGGCCTCTATAAGGATTTCTGCATCATTCCCTGCAAGTGTCTCATTTCCCTGAACATATTTAAGGTAGATGCTATCTGACTGAAATTCTGCTTGCCCTGACAGACTGAAACATTTAGTTGAATTCTTATTAAACAAAAACCAAAAGAAATCCATTGTTAGAGGAGAGCCCTGTTTTTCCTTAGCTCTCTCCTGGACTTTTAGTAAGAATGTTTCTTAATCTGCACCCTGTGTAAACAGGTTATCTGGATGAAAAATACTATTCAGCTTTCATTACAGTGAATTTAAACATTATCTGGACATAGTTTATATTTGTTAAAGAAGTAAAAGACATTAAAATTTGTCACAGATTCTTCCTTGTCAAAGAAATAAAAGACATTCAGATTTGCATACCTCCATTCCCAACAGCTTCAGGGCTTTTGGCTGTAGAAAAAGGTTAGAAAAATGTTATTTCTCAGAGAATAGTGATGAAAAACTACAGCTATTTGTATATACACATATACATATGTACATTTGCATGTAATGCGACGTAGAATATACAGTAAAATATAGATAATATATATGTAATGTAATATAATGTAGTGTAATGTTATAGTATATATATACATATACACCAGTCAAATAATTACATATATGTAGTTATTCCAAGCTTGGCCTTGACACTATTTCACCAAAACCACAAGAGAAGACATATATTTGGATTCAGGTACAAATTACAACTGGTTAGGGCTCTTCTAGCAAGAAAGTGATAGGGACCACTGATAAGGCAAGAATGGATTTCTCTGGAGTACCTCTGCGTTTTGGCCACTGCCCTGGAACACTTCTACTGACTGTTGTGGAGCTGCTCTGTGTGTTGGTTAAGTATCAGTGAAATAATCGCTCAAATGCTTTTCTCAATGGAGTGACTATGACTCCAAACAGTGTCTTTCCTTTCAAATATGAAGAATCATAAGGAAAAACATAAGGAAACAAACCCA
This sequence comes from Hylia prasina, assembly GCA_013397195.1. Classification (NCBI taxonomy): domain Eukaryota; kingdom Metazoa; phylum Chordata; class Aves; order Passeriformes; family Sylviidae; genus Hylia; species Hylia prasina. Next base: position 57,613 of record VYXD01010361.1, read on the forward strand.
TTTTAGGTAGTTGTCTGCAAGCATTTCACAGAGCCATTGCTATTGATAGCCACTTATTAATACTTTCAGTGTATTGCTAAAATCTGAAATGTGAGGCAAAATTAGACAAAGAAGGAACTATAAATCTTACTGGGAGTAGACGCCTGTTCATGCTGGATTGGGTCAGTGGCAATATGGATGACAATAATCAGCTTCTGTGTTTTAGAAAGACCTTATTTTGTATTCACAGTGGCATAACTTATCAAACACGGAACCCACAAAAATACTTAACAGTGGTGTTGCCATAAACCCAATGACTGCTGGAGCCACATCCAAAAAATAAGTGTCGAGTTATGGGTTTCTTTGCCCTGAAACCTTCAGATCACAATCAGGAGATGAGCTATGAGATAGGAAACACATCTAACAATGTAGAAGTTTTCAAATCTAACTAAGGAGTTAGAATTATAGTATTATTGGTGCAGGTCAAAAGACTTGTCTTTTAACAACTGTGAGTACTCACAATTAGGGGTTTTAGAGTCAGAGGAGATGGTTTTATGTGCTGGTTTCAGAAGGGCAGCAGAACACAGTAATTTTTTCATTAAATTAATAAAAACCATAGCTTGTATCAGTGTCTGGTTTGTGATGCATTATGGTGAGACAACTGCAATGCACATAATGGAAATGAATCTGTAGTGCACTGGACCCCACCAGTCTGGAACCATGTAAGAAGCTATGATAGTCCCTGCCAGTTGGTACAGTCATGAGGATGGTGAACATCTTGTTTCTTACCCTCTTGGGCCCAAATAAATTGTGGTACAGTGTTCTGAACCGCTTTCGGGTGTAATTGCAGCGATACGCTCCTCCCATCAGGTACTCTATCACCAATCCAATGTCAATCAGACTTATCCGATAATCAGGAGGTAAGTTTCCCTGCAATGAAAATCAGGATGGTGGGAGAAGAAATGCTTATTACTGACATTGTTAAATGTACTTTAAAATGATGTTAGAATAAAAGAAATTAAATAGATAAAAGCAGGAATGTATTATTATGCTGGTTAATTAATTCACCTTAAAATAGATCCAACCGAAACCTGGATATTCTCGCTTGGAAAGAAGACATAAGTTAAATAAGAAGGTGAAGAACTTGTTGGAAGTAACAGAAGATAACGTCAGTACACAGTACTCATATTCTTCAGCTGGGGAAACAAGGAACACGACTGCAGAAACAAAAGCATGAGGATTGATACACTTGAAAAATCAGGCACAGTTTCTGGACTCTCATGTTCTGCAAGACAGCACTCTTCCTGCATCAGCTCTCATCCACAACTCATCCTGGCACCTCACATCTCTGCTGGCATATCTTGGGACTGCCTCATCTGAACTGCCAAGGCATGGTGAAATGACATCATACAAAATAATTTGTTCACATGGGACCTGCTCCTTCCCATCCTGCAGTATTTTCTTCCATGTTCCAGAAAAGGAAGGGAAAGAGGTAAGATTGGCGTTACAACTCTAGAGGACTTCCACAGTACATGAGCTATCATTATTACTAGTTGCTAGGGGCAAGGAGAGTCTATCAGCATTCAGTCTTGGAGTTATGTTCAAAGAATACCCTTGCTTAAGTTTCACATCAAAATTGAGGAAAGCATCTGTATGCATGAAAGCTGTAATAAAATATCTGTGGCTGATTATTTTGGGGGTTGTTACAGGCCTATCAATTTTTCTCCATATTCTCTACCCAAGTTCCTTACATATTTTACTAAAAGCCCCGTTAAACACATTATCTAGTTATGCAATTTCCAGCAGAGCCATAGAGATTGTCTCACAAGAAATGAACTGAGTCTGTGGCAAGGATCCTGGGAAAAATGCCTACATACTTCTTCCATTTATTTTCCTTTCTTAACCTCTGTTAGATATTTTTATATATCTATATCTAAATAGATATGTATATGCACATGCATATGTATGTGTATGTGTATATGATGTGCATATGATGTCTTCAGCATGTACCTTTTAACTTGAAAGGAAAAAGAATGACAAATATGTCCACGTCTTACTCTCCTTCCTATGGGAACTCCCTTGCACACATTTTCCTTCTCTTCACTTTCAAATCTGAAAATTGCATCACTAAGGTTATGAGTTCTCCAGTACTTCTGGGTTGCAAAACTATGAAAAAAGATTTTAGTAACAGATTTTCTCTCACTGCATATGAATTTCCTCTTAGTTAATGGGGCGTTTCTATTCTCCAGTTGCAGTAAACCCAACGGGACATCTTGTGTGCTGAATTATTTCAGGCTGGGCTGCACTCACAGATGTGCCCGTCAAGTCTCTTGGGGGGTCTCTGGCAATGGAGGAACAAAACCCCAGTGTGGGCACACTTGTTCTTCTATTCCCTCCAGTGGAACTATACAAGGTAAACTCTGACCCCTTTACAGGAGGAAAGGACTAATGAGAAGGCGATGAACCCAAATGAAAGTTTGATTCCTTCTCCAAGTCACTGCTTCTGAGTTGATCGGATGAAACTCGTGTTCCAGTAAGTATTCCCTACTAGAAAACAAAGCATGATTCAGCAAATTGTGAATAGATCACCTGGCTCTAGAGACCTCACTAAGAAACCCTTCAGATTTACGGAACCCTCTGTGTCACTGTGCAAAAGATATGACTACAAAATAAAGGTGGAAACAGAGACAAATTATTCTTCTGTGTACTTTGAATGGTAGCCTTGAAAAAAAGGAATATTACTCTAATAAAAAATTATCTCATATATTCAATATTGCAGAAGGACCAGAAATTGTAACTCTTAGCTTCAAAAATTTTCAGTGCACTTTAATAAATCAAGTGCTCTATATGATCTAATATATATCTATGATCTATATGATCTATGTATATCTAATGATATACAGTACAGACTACAGTGAGCCTGTCGCTCTTTTTATGTGCTCATTCTAAGAAGGTTAGTAATTCACATGGAGCAATTTTATGACTACCATGTCTTGCTGGAAATATTTGCATGTCTGGAGATACCTGTCTGGCTTCTCTGGAGATGTGCTCATTAGATTAGAGCAGAGAAACACTAATGGAGAGCAGAAGGCAACAGGTTCTGTAGAAGAGAAAAAAATGGATGCAAAGATCCTCTTTCCTTTTCTACTTCAGCCATGAAGAGCTTATTTCCTGCCCTGCTATAATGTTACAAGCAGCATGCTGAAAAGGCTCAGGAGGGAGAGAGGGAGGTTGTGCTCTCATAGTGTACCATGCCCAGCAATCGGCTGGCATCCAAAGAGACAGAAAATCAAGCAAATTTAATGGAAAAACTTGAGCTGCCAACCATTTTTAAGTAATGTCCTCTAGCATATCCTTTTGCAACCTTCCTAATCTTGTCTAATTTGATGGGTGAGGGAATTACTATGGTTTGTAGGAATGTGTATTAGCTTAGAGAATTTGAATATGGTAACATTTATACTGAACAGCTTCAAGAAAAATAGCATCTAAAACCTAAATTAAAAATAAACCAAAAATTAAATTCTGCTAGGTTTGTTTAGTTGGTTTTTCTCCCAAAATGTTCTTCTCTCCCCAGATGTGTAAAATGATAATTCTACTAGAACAAGGATGAAAGCATTAGCAGAAATGGGAGCTGCAGCTCCAAGACAGGATTGTAGTTAAACAGACTCCTTCTGTCTTAAGGTCTTCACTCAAACTGAAAGCTTTAATATTACTAAGTGGCAAAAAGCATTTGAGCAGTTAAGAAAGAGCAACAGGCATCAGGCTGCTACGTGTCACAAAATGTGAGTTTCTTCATATAGTTCTGATTTCTAAATTTTCATAGAAGATTTGGATAAAAAATTTCCAGTAATATAACTTTGCATCTAAACCTCACAGATAATACTGAAACATTTCACTAAAGAAAACTCACAAATTCACAGCAAAAATACACATTTCATAAACATTACTTTTCCAAAGTGAGAAGCCCTAGTAAAGAAAACTGGACCATCCTTGTGAGAGGAGTTACACATGTGCCAAAGCATTTGCTCCGTCAGCACACAGCTTGAACCATCCTGGCTTGTGAATTCATGCATAGAACCCCACCTTCTCCACAGTAACGCCAAAAAAAGACTGCCATGTTCTCCTCTGCAACAATGATATGGGAAACATATATGTATCTGTTAATTCAGAATTTAGAAGCATATAATATGCTTCAGAATATGGAGGGAAAACAGAACGATGTAGCTTATTTAGCAATCTTGTCAAAGTAGAGAAACAGCTTTGTACATAAGAATGTAACTTGTTCAGTGAAAACAACTCACTTAGCACTTGTTCAGTGCTAAGAATGCTTGTAAATGAAGCACAATGGTGCAAGTGGGACAGAACCACCCCAAGAACAACAAGAATTTGGATGAACTAATTCTAGTGCAGTCTAGGTGGTCAAGAATGACCGAGGAGAAAATTTGATTTTGAGGTAAGATAGTTGTCCTGGTTAATAATCAACCAATCTTTTAATGCTGGGACAAACTCCTCAGTGTTAATGCACTATTCTTCTCCTGAAAAAATTTCAGGTTTAAACTGTATATAGTCAGTACTTTTTTCACTTCAAGTGCATTTTTGTGTCACCATGTATCAAGCGTCTGAGTTTGCACACTGAAGAAAAAGTAATACTGCCAAAATTCTATATATTGCTAGTTTGTTCTTTGGAAATGCAGATGTACAGTAGCAGTCAAAAAACCCTCCCAACTTTGGAAATGTAAATAACCCTGAAGTGGAATTGAGATCTGTTAATTATATACAATGTTTTGGATAAACTGAAAAAATCCATCTATCAATTTCTACTGATCTTAATCAGCTAGTTGAGGCAGGGAAGGATTCTTTTTTTTTTTTTTTTAATTTGTAGAGGGCAACCTCCACTTGTAGACAGCATGTCCAGCACAGCCACTGTCTTTTTTCTGCTTAGCCTGGGTACATTACAGTGTATGGCCTATGGAAAGTCTATGGAAGGAAGCCAAACTCAAATGTGAAATTCTGGACCCTTGACAGGAGATGTCAAAACAGCCACGAGGCCAAAAATGCAGGCAGGTTGGTCTCTCTATGCAGCTATAGAATTGAGAGGACTGAAAGGTGATCTGAGGCACAGTCATTATGACATAATTTGTCCTGTTAATACATGCAAAATTTATGCACATTTTGATTACCGTTAATTCTTGAAGATTGTGCCTCCAGGCCTTTACAATATGCTGCCTAGGCTATCAGCCTTCACAGCAGTATTTGGAAATCCAAAGGGAAAATATATTGTTGTATTACATGTTTGTGTGCATACGTGTGTGTGCACGTGTGTCTATAGGCTGTCACAAATGGAATCTGATAACGTGTCTTCTATTGTTCTAATTATTTGCTTTATTAAGCAGGCAAGATTGTCTTTCAAACAAAACAAAACAACCTGAAACAACGTAACACACTCCTACTGATGTATAGAGTTACATAGTACAATAGCAGTAAATTACTACTTCTGTGATTTTTAAACATCCATTTTCTATCTGAGAATCCACAATGATCAAGATGCAAATAAATTTTTTTAGCATACACCCTTTTAAATAGTGCAGGTTTTAAAATTGAGATGTACATGTAAATGCACAGTGTATTTCATATTGTTTAGGTATTGTTTCAAGGTGGTGTATTACATACTTTTGTATTTATAGTCCATGATGCTGTAATTAAACCCAAGAGATTAGGTATCTGGCATCAAAATATACATGAACTCAAAAAACTAGCATCAGCAGTGTGATCTGTCTTTCATGCTTGATGGGCCATCTAACTGTCAGACAGTGATGTGTCCATTAAGGAGGTATTTTCATTTAAACTGTTGTCAGATCTGCTGACTGATTTACAACTTGGTTGACTGGTAAGGGATCTGCTCAGTTGGCAGGGCTATGGTGAGCTGTCTCTTCTCCTTGTGAACCCTGGCTGTTCCTCATCACTGACAAAATGAGAAATACAGCCCCAGAGGTCCAGGTTTTTTAAGGAAGGTGCTAAAGAGCCACACCAGGTTGTCTGTTTTCAAAGCTCTCACCTAGGCTCACATGACTGATTCAGTGTAGTTGGAATCACTGAAGATTTTAGATATCAACAGAGGAAAGAAAGACAAATTTATGGAAAGATAACCATCACCTAATAGAAGTCACTGTGGAACAAACAATGTCATCAAATATAGTACAAGTTTATTTAATGCCTATGCATATACGTCCATGAGTATACATCATCTTTGACTACTTTGATGCCTTTTCTTTCAAGAGTTTCTTTAAAAATACATATTTAATTAGAGGCTCAGAAAAAAAGAGATTAATATTATTTAGTTACTCAAATACAATTTGTTATGCTTTTGAAGAAGGACTTTTGAAAGGTGATTCTGGGGGAGAGAAGGCGTTTGGAAAGGTATATACCCTAAAGCAGAAGAGAGATTATGCTTCTTTCAAATTCTTATAGGCACATAACTGCATATTGACTGAAAAAATATTCTGGAAACTTGGGCTTCAAGAGCAGTATCCATTCTAAATAGATTCTACCTTCACTCTGCTCAGTCCAAGGGGATTTGTGCATAGTTTCTTTTTGTAGGCATTTCACACTTTTCAATGGTCACTTAATAGACTAAACATAAATGGACAATGATGATGATGCTATTTAACACACTAACCAAAGAATACCATCAGAACCTTCCTAAACATGCGACTCATTATTCTGTAGAATTACTTAATAAAAAGCTGATATATGACACATTACTTCTCTCCTCCCTTAGGTGACTTCAATTCTGTTCAGCTGACAGAAGTAACCACTAAAACTTGGGCTCTTAGAAAAAAAAATGTCCTCTCCTTTTTCATTTTTCTATCTAGTCCCACATACAGAAATATCCTTTCTCAAGTACGCTACCCTTGAGGTCTGACTTACATAATGTGCAAGGTTGTAATCTGCACATGCTTTTGGAGAATATTCAAGCTGATGAGGTCATTTGTAGACTCAATCTCCTTACTTGATCCATATATTTAAAGAATAAGGGATTTTTATTCATTGCAGCTACTGTAACTCTTTTAATCCTGAGCACATTGGTAAAGGTATTTGGTATCTCCTTCCTGCCACTATACCTTTCACTATTTTGGTTCATCTCTTCTAATGGGTTTTTATAATTCAAGATTTTTGAAACATGATAAGGGTCGGGGAAGTTGCACTACTTCTTTTTTATATTTCTGCTGAGAAAGATGGCTACAGTGTAACACACAATACAGAATGAGGAACTGTTTCAACAAGCCAGGCTACAGCGCAAGGGTAACAGCAGGCTTGGAAACAAACCAGCAACACAGAAAGTAGCTTTGACAACAGTTGCAGGTATAGAAAAATACAAGTAACAGCATAAATCCAGACACTATGTAAGAGCCTACAATTATGGCAGCAGACACACTCAAGCATCTAAAACCACAGAGAAAGCAAGCCAAGTAACTTACTACTAGTGCTTTGTATGCAAAAAGTTCATATTTGGAGCACACAAACAGGACATTCTGTACTGGCAGGAAGAAGAAGGCTCTAACTGAGAGCTCATGCAAAACAGAGATTGTATCTAGCTACAAAAAACCAATAGCATTATTTTCAACCTACCGTCTATTGGGCTCTTACCTTTTTCACGTCCCTGACGAGATGATGCAGAGTGTTGGATGGTCCGTGCCTCTGCAAAGGACAAATGAAGAAGAACAAAATAGTTTGCACAAAATATAGATGTTGAGATAACTTTCTCACCTTGGTAGTTTAGAAATCATGCAGCTGAGAGCACTTCAACTGTACAGTGTTATCAATTAAAAGCTGAGAGCACTTCAACTGTATAGTGTTATCAATTAAAAAAACCCCAAAACAATTACAGGAGTGTTATTTCACTTGTTTTCTTCTTTTGTAGAAAATTCTTCTCCAAGAAAACCCTATGAACTGCCACACTGGATGAAAACTGAAGTCCTGTGTATGAGGTTAGGCTCCTGGCTTAGAAAAACCAGCACAACATGCACAACCTCTGAAGAGGAAGATTGGAAGAAAAACCAGCTGCTTTAGTCTCAGCCTATCTGAACTCAGGACTTCCACTTCCACCGCTGGTGGCTCAGAGAAACTCTGAGCCTGGCATTGCATCAAGGGTGTCTCATCTGAAAGCCAGTGTCTGTGAATGCATATGCATGTGAATGCAGAAGTGCACAGTCTGTGAATTTGTCCAATCCTTTTTTGACTCCAACTGTAATTGCAAAAATATTCTGCAGAGGAGTCCTGCAATTTTGATTATACTACTACTACTACCACTACTACTACTATTATATCTTTATTTTCTGCTTTGTTTTTTGACTGTTGCTGGTATTTTAAGAGACTTTTATGAGAGGTCTTCTTGCCTGAGGCTGATGATGGATGAGACAATTACACATGTAGAGTTGATGTTTCCATATATGCATTGCTCTACACTTCCTAATGCTTAATTTTACCTAGCCCCATCTCTGAGCACAATGAGACTCTACTTGTGATTCTTCATATGCTGGTTCAGATTTTCTAAATTACCTGCAAATATTATTGTCTCTTCTGTAGGTACCATTTTTCAGATCTCACATTAGCAAGCTGAACAGCTGTGGTCCCAGGACAGGGTCTTGCATGACCCTGGTCATAATGTCCTTTTGCAGTAAAAACAGACCATGTTTTCCAACATTCTCTCTGTTTTCTAACATTCAAGTAGTTTTTAAACCAAAAAAAATCAAGTCCCTGATCCTCTAAGTCCTTGATCTTCTAAGCCATGGCAGCTACATTTCTTTAATAACCTTCAATGTTTTAAAATACTGTGAAAGTGTTTTGCAAAAGAAAAAAAACGGGACCAAATACAACATTCTTATTCTCTTGCATAGTGATTGCAGAAATGGTAGCAGATTTCTAAGGCTTAACATTTTCCTGCAGAAGCTGGGTAAACTGTTGACATAAAATTGATTTCCTTGTCTATATTTCTGTACTTTATTCTATTTTTACAAATTTGCCATGGCAGAGGTAAGGTTCTGGTTTGTAGCTTCACAGGTCACTCCTAGGTCTCATGCTGAAATATGGTATTTTTTAACTGGTCTTGTGATTTTTTTGGTGCTAAGGCTACTATAGATGCATTTGGTCATATAGTATAATTGATAGTTTAGGAATTTCAGAGCCTGGGTCTTTTGGAATTTGTGAATGAAAAACTCTATGCTGATTTCTATAGCAGTTTGTTCAAAAAGCCCTTCTTTTAGCTGTAGAACTGAAGACTTCTGTCAAACTTATTCCCTGTGACAACTGGCCTTGGCATAAGAACTACAATGCTTATCCTTATTATAAGAAAGCTCATAGGCATTCTGTTCTTAATACACAGAAGCTAGTCTATAGGAAAAGTGTAAGCTGACCAAAGATCAGATGGTAATTTGCCTCTAGGGTGGCATATATATACCACATACACACACACACACACACATATATATACCCGTTCCTCTATATTTTGCCCAAATTTAATAAGTCCTTTTAATACTTGATATTTTGCAAGACTAACTTCTAGTCACCATCAGTGTGAAACACCTCCAGATAACACACCAGCCCAGTGTGTTAGCTTATGACAGCAAAGGCTTTGAAAAGTACAGACAGAAAAAAACTTTTTGAAAAGAAAAGCCCTATCACAGCCCTTCTGTAACACACAAAACTGGGAATTCTAAGAACTAGACAGAGCTTTAAGATTATTTTCATAACACATAAGAAGTTTAAACTTTCTGAACTACTACCTAAGTAGGTAATAATATTGTGAATGTTGGAATGTGTTTTGCATTTGAGAATTCAGAAACAGACTTAACTTGTGCAGTTTTATGTTCATTTTAATGGCAAGGATCAAAATCTTGCAAACAGGTTTTTAAAAGTCAAAGGTCTAATTTTTGCAACTCAGTGGGGGCATGGGGAAGTCCCTCATTGTAACAGAGACTGATTAAGAGTTGGAAGGTTTTTCTGAAACCATATCGTCAGGCATCATATAACTCTGCTGCATGGGTCCAAACTTGCCAGTTACTGTCTTCCAGCCAGTGCCACCTGCCTAAATCTTAGGTTTGTCATATTGGAATCACAACAGCAAGAAATTAGCTGGCACTGGGTGAGGCTTATTTTATGTCTTACAAAATCCATACAGCAGATTAGGTGGGCAAGGCACAGCATGTTACATTATATGAGAGAAAAACAAGAAGGACAATATGGACTAACGAAAAATTTCTGCAGCAGCTGTTGACTGCCTGGTGCATCTTCATCATGTTATTACAATACAAGTGGGAGCCAGAACAGTGAATATAGAGACAGAAAATTTGCCTTAGGCTGGCCCTACCGTATTGTACAATTCCTCTAGCCGGGAGATGGTGAGGAAACGATGCATGCTTACTCCATTTTCTATGAGTAATTTCACAAAATCCACTCTGTCCAACACCAGTGCATCCAGCATTGCTTGCTCAAGGGAGCCCACCTGCAAAGCAAGTGATTAATTGAATCTGTTCCTGGGCATGGCAGGCTACATCCAGCTGCTTCAGTCACTCTAGCACAAGTAGGGAACCCTGACAAAATTCTGAGAGTTGCTCTTCTATGCTTGAAATGGGATAATCACGATTTTAATCTGTAACACTTTTTCTGATTCAGGGCTGCACTTCAAAAATGAATATAGGAGTGCTAGTTAAAATGCTCTAGGAAAAACAGATTAGGACAAAAGAAAACTGGAACCCAGTAAACTGATGATCACATCTCTACCTTATTCACCATATTGTTATTATCATTATTTCTGTTCCTGTCAAACATCTTATTTGTATTGGATATATTTGTTATGTGCACACAAAATCACGTTAATTATGTCTTTTCTGTAGTTTTCCTCTGTTTGTGCTGTGGAGTCTCAGGGAAATTTGAACCCCTAGGAAACAGAAATATCTTCATAATTTGTATTTCTTTGAAAGCCCAAATGCAAGAAGTCTTCTTACACAAAACCTCTCCTACTTATCTCTTATGTCCGGCAGAGTAAGAAGAATGAGATAATTTCTTCCAGCTTTAAGCTTCCAAAACAATTGCAGTTTGCAAAATTTATGCAAATTTTTGCTATGATGTGGTGACAACAAAGAGATAACAAAGAGGACAGTTCAGTGCCATTAAAATCCCTCCTACGTTTTGACACATACTTACGCCTAATATCAAGGACAAAATAAATAGTCCTGTTCACTCCATGACAGAAAAGGCAAGGATTTTTGTACGCAGCTGGCTTTTAGGGGTAGCAAACTGCAGAAAGCTACATTTAAAGCAAGGATACTTAAACAGAAGCTTTCCCCATTGTTATCGTTTTTCCATGGGGAATGTAAATGCTCATGTAATGATAGCACGTGAAATTTTAATGAGTGATGAAACAAGTGTCACTACTGTGGTCCAACTGAAACTTCTGAGCGAATAAATTTGGTTTTAAGGAGATACAGGTAGAGATCGAGACCTGTTTTTTTTTTTTTTCTTTTTTTTTCCCCCGTGTGACTTCTACCCCTGTAAAAGCTGCAGCACTCCAAATCTGGGAGTTGATTCTTCCTCCTCTGCCTGACACAGCATTCAACAATCCTTCTATTTACAGCTCTACCACACCTGAAGAGAATCCATGCCCCTGGTGCTCATTGGGAATGCAATTAGCCAGGGAGCAACTGGAGCACAGGACGGTGCAGATGTAGAGCTGGCAGATCGATGCAGAGCAGCAGTGAGCAGAGAATTAACATCATCTGAGGTCTGGACCACAGCCCGTCTGCAGTGACACTGCTGATTAGCTCCTGCAGCCTACCTGACCTCCAACAACATTTGTATGGTGTATTTTTTATGTCAATTCATCACTTTAAAATCAGTTTTTGCATATAAAAGCATGCAGCTTGAAGAGAAAAAAGAAGTTTTGACTCTGCTTGAATTTATAGCCTAGTACTAAGACATGGCTGTATGCTTGTTTTCCTCGCCTTGCAAAATAATGCCTGGTAGCATCTGGTACTTCCTGTCTTTTCAGGGGTATGGTTTCCTACTCTTAAAGCATCGCTAGATGTCACCATTTCCTTGGACAATAGAACGCGTTAACCTCTATGCCAGTGTGCCTGCCTTCAGCAGTGTGATTGGGAACCGTGTGTTTGGCAGGACCCAGTGTATTTTAAACCGCACTAAAACCACCATCACAAACAGAATGGATTTAATACTCTGTAGGGTTCAAAGTGTTTCCAATAAAAGATATTGCGTATATATACATATAAATATATATATATATACTGTACCGGCCACTGTTGCCCATAAATAAAGATCTGACTGCGGGCGATGTCTACTCTGTTCCAGGCCAGTGCTAGGCTCAGCTGGTCGGGAGCAGATGCGTTAGCTCCTGTGTATACAGACAGGGGTGTAGGGAGGGAGCAGGAGGAAAAAGAAACAAGACATTAGGCTCATTATGCTCTGGTAACTCCTCTTTGTGAAAAATCTCACAGATGTCCATGTCATTTCTGCAACTGATCTCATATTAAAACAAAACCTTCCATTACACCTGTAAAAAAAATTTAAAATTCCATTCTCAAATCTAGATCTGTGGTTCTCAGATTGTCTTACAAACATTAATTACTTCTTCATATTCCCTTCAAAATACAGCAGATACAGGTAATATCAGTAGAGGCAATTTGTGGTGGACTAAACTGGTTTCCCTCCTATTGGATGGGAAGCAAGAGAACAAGCCAGGATACAGATGGAGCTGCAGGAATACACACATACTCACACCTATCACATGAGATACACACAGACACACAGACACACAGACACACAGACACAGACACACAGACACACACACAGAGACACACATGTTCCTCTAGCCATTACAAATAGATTCAACTCATACAGACTCCACTGATTTCAGTAGCTGTGCATTTTTTGGCATCTCCTGATAAGAAGCATTAGGAATTTCTCGCCTCACCTGTACTGAGGTGGTGGGACAAATTTCCCTTCACATATGAAATACCCCTGTGAGAAAGCATTCTATAAAGTTTGTGTCAAGGTATAATATATCCAAATTAAATGAGAAACTATGCAGATAATAAGATGGATTTGGAGCTGTTTGTTTTTGGAAGGGAGGGTATGTTTTTCCCTGCAGTTTTAATGGACACCATGGGACATTCCTGTCCTGCTGTGCTTTTTTAATATTTCATGGTTCTCAGCTGATTTGTAATAATAAAACAGCATTTGTGTTTCAATGTCAAAGGGAGAACTGGCCTGAGTGGACTGATCAACCAAATAAATAAAGGGCCCTTGGACTTTTAACTACATATCTTCTTGCAGAGGTTAGGTGCTTGTATAAAGGCATATTTTTAAAAACCTCATACCTCTAGTGTTATTTTGTCTTTATTAATTCCTATACTGAAATCGTGGAGTGAGGATAAATAATAGCTTTTCATTACTTCAAAGCATTTCTGTCCCCATTTCAGTACTATTCAAACCCACATACTGTTCCAGTTGAAAGTGGACTCTGAAATTGGAAGCAAGGAAAACATAAAGCTGGCTTCTGAAATTTTCTGTGAAGACCTTAATAAAAAATCCTTGTAGAGCTTAGCCTATAGTTTAATTTCATAACTCTCGACTTTGAAGTCAGCTTACTGCTGTCATTTCCAAATACTTGTCAATACCTACAGTAATTGTCTGGGAGATGGTGGATTGTGAATCATCCAAATCACATTCATATGGAAGTGAGCTCTGATAAAAAGGTGGACAATGCAGGAACAGAACGGAATTGAAACAAATGAAGAAGGGGAAAAAGCAAAGTGAAAATACTTCTGTTACTTCTGGGGCTAAGAGGTATCAGGAATGCCCCTTTGCCTAAGACACAACTTTTCACAGCAGACAAAAGCTCTCACAAGAGACCTCAGGGAGGGATGCCAACAACATCTGAAACTTTCGGAGTTTCTTACCCAAGCAAAATGCAGCATTCAAGAACAGAAAATATTTACCTTTGGGAAAGGCAAAAATGTCTCTACATTTCAACATCCCAAGATTTATTTATAAAAACAGAAAAAAAAAATACCTGCAGTGAGTATGATAGTGTAAGTTAAATACAGAGAGCAAATAATGTTCTCCACCCTCCTGGAGCAAACAAGAGATGCTCTCACCAGATCTTCTCCTTCCCAATCATATGCTTGTAGGAGAAGTGAGAGCTTTAGCAGGGCCAAGGTTTTTGGTGAGCCATGGAGGAGGCACAAGGGTGAACTCTAAAACCTGGAGGCAGTGATGGTGATCCCACAGCCTGACAGCAGGCACATGTGATGAGGGAGCTCCAAATCCTGATTTTCCTACTGCAGCCTACAGTATGGGTAGCCAGGGATGCCATCTAGTTAGAAATCATTTTGGATCAAGAGTGAATCAGACTGACTTGAGAAAGGAAGTGGGCTATTTACATTGCCTCCACTTCAGGAAGAAGTCAAGCTAAACCACCAAGGCTCCAGGTAAATAATTTCTGAGCCCTAGCAGGGAGAGTCCTCTAGTTTGTGTCAACTGACCCTAGCAGTCCCAGACCTTTTCATGCTATAGAAAAGATTCAGCTGATGGATGAATAGAGGGTCTTCTGGTGCATTTGATTACAGGAATGAAAGGCTGGCATGGGCATGAGGTGGTGCCTGCTCATTCATTCACCAGAACTGTTTTCTTTGAGCATGCTCGTTGCTCCAAATACTGAGCAGAGGGGAAAGCAAGCAATGGTCCAGCCTGTGTCCTTCCCATCTCCCTTTATTTTACTTAAGACTGCCAGCAGTGACCAAGTTTTCCTGTTGGTATACGTGCAGTAGCAGAGTTGATGCTCTTCTCAGTGCTTGCTGCCATGATGTTTGATTTCTTTGTCTCAGAGCACTGCAGATATCTGGCAGTTGAAGGAAATGTGTGGTTTCTCAAGGGGATGTTGTACTCCAGGTCTGAAGCTGTCTATCAGTTAGGACGTAGACTGGGCAGTATGGGTGTGCGTGCTGGGGGTCTGGAGCATTTGGCTGGATTGGTGCTTCCACAGTACAGTTTCTCGCTGGAAAGCCTTGCCTCCTTCTCCTTTTTCCCATCCTCCCTGAGGGGTTTTCAGATGATTGTGGGTAACACTGATGTTACTTAAGAAGAGAAGGAAAATCAAAGCTATAAATGTTTGTACAGAGAAGCATATGGGCTGTGGATGCCTTTTCATTGATTTTATTTCTATGACAGAAGTGATGGCCTTTGTCTCACATGAAAAAACA
Organism: Hylia prasina; assembly: GCA_013397195.1. Lineage (NCBI taxonomy): Eukaryota > Metazoa > Chordata > Aves > Passeriformes > Sylviidae > Hylia > Hylia prasina. The sequence goes on from VYXD01010361.1 coordinate 72,867, forward strand.
AGTATTCAGGTGGAATTCTACCCACTATTAAGAAGTATGAATGATTCCACTCATATAAGAAAAAGTCCCCAGAAAAAACATGAGACGGCCTTCTTAAGATACTGTCTTCTTTCAATCATTTCCTTGACTGCATTCAGTGCCATAGAGCATGGACTTGAGTCAGTAGGAAGAATCCAAAAAGTGATCTTTCTGGAGATGCCTGTCACTCATGAGTGTCACTGTAACATGCCCAAATCAAAGCCAAAGTATATTTAGGAAAGAAATAAGGTAGAATTAATAACCTATTGCATTGTATTATTTTAATTACCATCTCATACTTGTTGCATTAGATAATGTTTCATATAATATGATTAATGTCTCTGTAATATTTACTCAGTATTCTGGTGTCTGGCTGGTTGTAAGAGATGTTCCTCAAAAGAATGTTTTCAGACTATGACAGCATCTGCAGTGTGACCCTTCTTTTCATCTGCTCCTAGAAGAAAAGTTGCAGTTGGGATGCAATACATTGTTTTGGCAGTATTTATCTTGGTACAGATGCCACTGGATATAGATAGACTGCTGGGAGAATTGTTAGTTCCTGCAGATGTTAATTTTATATTCCTAGGCTGCCATCCAGGAGTGCTTGCATAGGCTCTGGCATATCTTGCATAGACTCTTCTGGTAAAAAGTCACGTTGTCTACTCAATATCTTGGACTGAAGATGTAATATCCTAAATGATAAAGCCTGGGACTATAAACTCAATGCTCTTCTCGGTGAGCCAGGGTACACATCAGACAGAATGTTGTGCACTTGCAGGATTACTGAAGAGCTTTTATACACTTATTACTGCAGGATTTTACATACCAACTAGAGCTTACTGTGACCAATGTAAAGCCCTAAAGGATTCTCCTGGAATAGCCTATGTCTCCTGGTGCCCAGGTGTTATGGGTTGACATGGTTTGCTCCTGCCAGGACGTAAATTTCCTTTGGAAAGGTTGAAAACCTATCAGAGGCCAGGCTTGGCTGTTTAACCAATAAGAAAACAGGATTGCGACTTTTGAAATACCATATAAAACCTGAGGAGGCGAAGCATCCGGTCTCTTTCTCTCCTGGCCAGCAACCAGGTAACACCTCACAGCGGCTGCCTTGACGGGGGGGGCTGGGCCGGGCCCCAGGGAGCCGCCCCAGCCATGCTTGGGCCAGGCTGGGCCCCGCTGCCCTTGGGCGGCCAGGCCTCCGGGAGCCACTGCCCCTGCCAGGAACGGCCCTGGCCCCCTGGCCATGCTTAGGCCTGATAACAGCAAGCAGTGAGGGAGGGGGGGAAAAGCCCCGGTGGCTGCCTGTGTTGCTGGCCGGGGCTCGGAGGATGTTTTACGCCACCCCTTNGGCTCGGAGGATTTTTTACGCCACCCCTTTCCTGAGGACTCCGGGAGCTGCTGACCCCGTGAGAGAGCAGCCACGCCATGAAGACCGAGGGGTGGAAAAGGAGGTATTGCAGCTTTTCCCACATCGTCAGCGGGGTTCGAAAGAGTTCTCAGCTCCTGCCAGCAGGGGCCATGTGGTCAACGCAGGCCTGGGCACTTTTAACTCTTTCTCTTGCCAGCAGATGATCTTTCAGTGCCTGAAAGTTTCTTCCCAGAGTGAAGACAAGCAATGGGACCATGAAGAGGAGACCCTGAGCCTGAGTCGGTGAAGCAAGAGTGAAAAGCCTATTTGAGGCAAAGGAATGGAGTGGCCTAATTCGGCTGGACATTTTTCAAGTAATCACTGGAGAAATTCAATGTTTTGTCCTATAACATATAGATGCTGTTTAGGGGGNCTTCAGGGTGTGTGTAGGAAAGTGGAATATTTGTGGGGGGGGTGGGAAGAGAAGGATGGTCTGAAAGTTTCATTGTGGTTTATTTAGTTTTAGTTTTCTTTTCTTATTTTCTTAATGTGTGTAAATAAATTATCTTTTTTTGCAACTTTAAGGTAAACCTGTTTTGCTTTTTGAACTCTCCTAGTCATATATATAAAGCGCAAACACTAAACCCTAGACAATAATTGGTGCACTGGCTGGGAAATCGAGCCAGAAACTGGTGAACGTGAAACCATTACATATTTTGGTGTTTCCGCCCGGTTATCAAACTAAAACCTTGACACCAGGTATCTGGAAAGATGAAATGACACGAAACATCTACTAGACAGGAACGGTTGTGGGATACTCATTTCCACAGTGTACCTAAACATGTCAGTGTCCTCTTTGAATCAACATCTAAAGAAAATAACTAGATTAGGGAAAACATCAAACCAAATTAACTTTTTGCCTTGTGTCTCTGCAGGTCCAATGCTGTCTCCTGTTTCAGCAGCTCTTCGGTGTAAAGGCTGTGTTTCCACAGCGTTTGCTACAGATTCATCCTGGCAATTAGGAAACCAGTTGACAATATAAAAGCAGATAGCAAAACCAGCTACAAGAGCAGTAACCAGATAGCTGACCTAACTCTGAAACCTTTTTGTGTCTGTGATTTCATGGCTGGCAGACTATCCTTGACCTTCTGATACTATGTGATGGTTATTCAGTGAACATGAATCATGACTTACTCACAGGCTGGAAAGTATGCAGGGACCTCAGCTCTGCTTTAGCCTAACATGGCTTATCTCAGAGGGTACATGGCAGTAATATTACTGTATGCACATACCACACAGCATCTTGCCCAGTGCTGACAATTGCACTGGGGCGACTTCTGGAATACCATCTGAAACATGGCTGGTGCTAGTCTGCTCCTAGACATTGCAACAGCTTCGCAAACTAGGATCTTTGAAGCCACTTCAAAGCAAGTATTTTTTTAGAACATCTCCATATGCTGTCTTTCAATTCCCTGTCATATGCCTTCTGCTTTGCTAGCAGCTGCAAAAGGACAAAATCCATTATGGTGTGAGTTCCAACTGTTCAATTTAAGAGAGCACAAACAGTTAAACTGTATTGATAAACTTGCTATAGAATCATGCCTTTGGAAACTTACTTCCCACACTTTGTGTGTCTCAACATTATAAAAAAAAGGATTTTCAAACCATATGCTGTTGTGACATCCATGCAATGTAAATTGATAACCAGTTTGGATGCAATTCTGCAGTTTATTGAAGATCATTTCCAAGAAAGATAGATCTTGCTGACAAGATTAAACAAGTGACTTGTGAAAACAAACAAAGAAATAATATGTGGTGCTGGGTTTGGGACTTGTTGAATATGCTGCCCAGGAGAGCTCCTGAACTGGCAGTGTGTCTGAATCACAGAATCTCAGAATCACTAGGTTGGAAGAGACCTCCAAGATCATCAAGTCCAACCCACGCCTAACACCTCAACTAAACCATTCAGTCTTCCTGTAAACACACCCAGGAATGGTGACTCCACCATCTCCCCAGGCAGATCATTCCAATACTTTATCATCCTTTCTATAAAAAAACTTTTTCCTAATATCCAACCTATATTTCCCTTGGCACAGTTTAAGACTGTCCTCTCGTTCTGTCAGTTGCTGCCTGGAGAAAGAGATCAACCCCCCCCTGGCTACAACCCCCCGTCAGGAAGTTGTAGAGAGTGATAAAGTCACCTCTGAGTCTCCTTTTCTCTAGGCTAAACACCCCCAGCTCCCTCAGCTGTTCCTCACAGGGCTTGTGTTCCAGGTCCCTCACCAGCTGTATGTGCTCAAGCGTCTCAACTTCCCTCCTGAACTGAGGGCCCAGAATTGGACACAGCACTTGAGGTGTGGCCTCACCAGTGCTGAGTACAGGGGAAGAATGACCTCCCTGCTCCTGCTGGACACACCATTCCTGATCCAGGCCAGGATGCCTTTGGCCACCAGGGCACACTGCTGGCTCCTGTTCAGCTGCTGTCACCAGTGCCCCCTGGTCCCATTCTGTCTGAGCACTATCCAGCCACACCATCCCCAGCCTGTAACACTGCAGGGGGTTGTTGTAGCCAAAACGCAGGACTTGGCATTTGGACTTATTAAACTTCCTCCTACTGGACTCTGCCCATCCATCCAACTGTTCCAGGTCTCTCTGCAGAGCCTCCTGCCTTCCAACAGATCGACACATGCTCCCAGCTTAGCGTTGTCTGCAAATGTAATACTGTGTTGCACAGGGAAATATTTTTTTGTGAATATGTTATTTTCCTCCATCCTTTGCTCAGTCTTTTCCTTAGCGGGAATTATATACTCTGAGACTAGACACCCTGTGGTAATAGGTCAGCATTAGAGCTGGTGGTGTTTGATGGTCCAGATCAACAGAAGTGTGTCATTTCTTCTGGTTTCTCTTTTATTTTATCCTGAAGACTTCTCATCCACAAAACATGCTTAAAGAGAAACATTCATTTCTTTGCACAGTATGAAGTAAGCAAAGTTCCTTTACCACATTTTCAGATGGTGCAGGTGTGGGAGTTTTTTGGCCTGTTTGACATGTTTTATTACACTCAGCATTTGACAACACAGAAGTGTAAAGTATTTTCGTACTTTTCTCACTTTCTGGGTGGTGTCTTGAGAGGTTTTTGAATTGTCTGGTAAAATAAGCCGATTTCTTTCCAGGAAGCCAGTACACAGTCGTGTCTCAGGAAAGAGATGTCATATGTTATCCCCTGGTTGTACAGTGTGTATGTTTCCAGTTTCTGACCATGTGGAACAATGTGGGCTTGTATGAGAGCGTGGTAGTGGCACAAGTTAAAAGCGGTGAAGGAATACTTGAGGAGACAGAGATGTTGCAGCCTGTTCAGCGGCTCACTGCTGTCTGCCTGCTGGGGTTTGCTGTCCACATCTGTTTGCTCAGTTGCTCTGTAGACATAACCAGGCTTGCAGGTATTCACTGTTTTCACTTGGAAGCTGTGCAAAATAAACCTTTTA
>VYXD01010361.1:77744-127654 GCA_013397195.1 Hylia prasina
AAACCTTTTAATTTTTTCTTTTTTTTTTTTTTTTTAAATTTAAGGTGGTTTAGGCTGGGTTGGCTGATGTGACCAGTGTGAGAAGTACTTGTTTGCTTGTTCATGCTTGCTCATGTAGGAAGGGGTGCATGAGCAGAAACCTGGATTGTATGCAGTTGTGCTACTCTTGCAGAAGAGCAATATGCAAATAGTGCAGTCATCCAGCACATGGGTGGCAGTGAAATGTCTGAGATACTCCAGATATGTTGTGGGCTGAAGCGTCTGAGTTATTCCAGCTGAGTCTGTGCATTGGAAGCTTCCCTCTTATTCATGGGCTGGAAGCACATGCTTAACTGTGGCTCTGACTAAAAGCTGTGTTGAATAATGGATTTAAAATCTTGCATAATACTCTGTTGAAAGCTGACAAAGAAGTTTGGGAATAGTGAGACAGCAGCATTCGTAAATGGCATGAGAAATAACACATTTGTACACACAGAGGTCTTGGTTGTATATGGTATGAGAACTCGACTGTTACTGAAAGCATTCTGATGCAAGCTGCAAAGTAAAATATTGCACCATTCTCTGTACTGCAGTACAGTTGCAAAAGTGGGAGGTGTTCTGGTCTGGGACTGACCATCGGGAAGAAATGCCCAGATCATGAATTCCTTTAGGAGACTGCAGCATAGGCACAGGTCAAAGGGAAACATGAGAAAATGCATAGGAACTTCCAGGCAAACGTGGTTCAACAGTTTGGCTATTTTGTCCTTCATTTTACTCTGTAAATGCATTTGCGGAGTAAAATTTGCTGTGTTTGTGACACACAAACTATTTGTGCAGCCAAATAATTGCATTCTCTGGGGCATAACTGGCCATACAGACAATCACTATACATGCTTTTGTGTGGTATTCTCTGAAGGCTTCCACAGAGTGGGAATAAACAATCCAATAATTTGAATCAAATTATTAGTCTGTCTTTCAAAAGAGCTAGTAGCTGCTCTACAGGATAGAAGAGATACTTTTTCAGCTAGAGAATTTCAAATAACACATGAAGAGGGAAGGAAGTATTGCAATGGTTACTCCTGTTGTAATGGAAAACCTATATGGTGAGTCTTTAGAATGTGCTGAGTATCTCCTTATTGACTCAGTTTAAGTATTTTTATTTTGTAATGGGTAAGACAGCAATTCTGCTGTCTCTTTCCCACCCATCCTTGGGGTGCCCTGCGTTTTGACTTGAGCGGGATAGATGAAAATCCTTTACAGTTGCCAAAATGAGGTTTGCAAACAAAGCAGAATGCTTTGTACAACACAAAATATGCTTGAAATATGACACAAGTGTTTCCAATGGCTGCTGTAATTAATGGGTTTTTTTGGTTTTTTTTTAACTATTATTTCTTTAGAGATCTGGCAGTACTTTAGAAGGCCTTGGTGGGAAGAATTGTGGGAAAATAATTTTGTAAAACTGTTTCAAGTCTTGCATAGCCAATCTGGATTCAGTTGATATAGCTGAGTAGTTGAAAAACTTTTTAACTGTTGATATTACTGTAGTAATTTCCGCAGTGTAACAGAAAAATATCCTAACTGAAAAATTAACCAAGTTTAAGGTGTTGCGGCTTCAAACCATAAAAAAAAAACAAAAACAAAAACAACTCAATGCTGGATCAGATTTCTTAAAATGTTTAATTAAGAAGCTAGTCCAGCATTCATTTAGCTAGATGCAAATACCGTTTTTGGATTAGCTGAAAAGCTCCATCTCTATCCAGCTTTTAATACCACATCTAAAACACAGAAATTACTTTCACTGCTGAGAGATGATAAGTTGAGTATTAAAGCAAACTGTTCCACAGTGCACATAACAGGTTGAGCCATTAAGTTTGTGAGGAGAAGATTATGTTTGTTAAAGAACAGAAAGAAGAATCCTGAAAATTAATTTGTTATAATGAACAGGTGCAAGAAGCACTTCTGGAGGACTTGAAATAATTTTTGCAGTCTGGGATAGCTACTCTAGTTAATGTTTCAGTGCCTTCATTGTCATTGTGCATGCATCTGGAGATGCATTGTCTCCCATGAAAGGGTAATCCAGCCTGTTCAATAGTAGCAGCTCTTTTTCCTTGAAACAGTGAAGTATCGGATTTTGCAGCATGTGGGACAAAAAGCTCCTTTGCTACTTCTCAGAATAAGATTACAGTTGTCACGTTTCTCCTTCATCAGCGTGCCTGACACTTCAGAGTATGGCTCAGACTTCCCTTTGTTAATGGAACAGAAAGAGGATCTTTACACTCTTCCATTATCACTAGTTTTTATTTTTCCTACACTTTGCTGTTTAATGTACATGATTTATGCCTAAATCTCCTTCAGGATTTAGTTTCAAAAGTTAGGTTTCAGTTAACTGAAACTTGAGCATCCTTCTCAAAAGATTTCATCTATAAGAAATGTTAATCATAATGAGGAAAAAAAAATTATGCTGGCTTTGTGAATACTCTGTACAATACTGTTGACTGAAAAACCAGAGAAAACAGAAAAACGCATGTTTGTCTCTTAAACTAAACTGTGATGAGTTAGAACTGCTGCTGAGGATGGGCCAAGTAGTGATGGCACTGGTATGTTTTCCTGTTGGTGTGCTTCAGAAGAAAGATAGAGGCAGTAACTGAAATAAAAGCAGCACTCACTTCTGGGCGATAGATAGAGAGATCTGGAGCAGTCATGTTGCTTCCAGCTTTTGTGTCCAAACTTAGTCATCTCAGGAGAAAAAAATCAACAAGGTTTGCTGAATAACATGTAGATGATTTTCTTACAGAGCCATTCCTGATGCACCTTTACTAGCAACTGAATCTTGCTATGAGTAAATTAGGACTTTGCTGGCTCAATGCACCTCAGCTTATTAAAAGTGTTGACTAAGTCGCATCAACATGACTAGAAATAAAATAATATTTGGTATTTTAATTTAAGCAGCTTTTAGGGCTTCCAGTGTAGAAGGCAGGCTTGTCTTTTTCAGCTTCTTTTCCATAAAGGAGAGTGAGCAGCTTGTTCAGCTTCTGTGTACAGAAAAAATACATTTACACATTCTTTGCATAACTGTGGAGAAGCAGGGGTTGCTAGCTTTCTCATTGTTCATCTGATTTGTTAATCTCATAATACAAGTTAACCGTGAAAATACTCTGTGAAAAATACCTACTGGAACTACGAAGAAATGGTCTGTGCTGTTTCCACACCACATGCTTTTGAGTTTACTTTTGTTGAGGACACATATGCCATTGTTCCATGCAGTTATACCATGGCAAGTGCCCAGAACCAATTGAGTAACAGATACTTTGTAAATAGTCACAGCTTCAGTGGCTGTCCTTGAGGCATGTGGCTTAAAATTGCCTTTTGTTGTTCTTTTTTTGTTTTACGCATTTTGATCTGTATTCTGAAAGCCCATCTCTTATTTTTCCCCCTTTGTGTGTGTGTGTTCCAGTGACTTTGTAACATGCAAGGCGCTGATGCCAGGGGGAGCTCCCCTGCATTCCTCCGTCCGCAGAATGGGAGCAGTCACCGGTCTTCGGGGTACATCCCAGGGAGAGTTGCCCCTCTCCGTCCCCCGCCGCCTTCGCAGAGCCATGCTGCAGCAGAGTTTACCTCGGCAAGACAGGAAGCCCAGACAAGACTCCCATCCTTACCGGTGGAGCAGCACCGCCGACAGGCAGAAGCCAACAGGCACAAAAATACTCTTATTTGCTCTGCCATTTCTAGCCTTTCACTTTTTGTTGCACTGGGGATTTTTTTGGGAATAGCTTCAAAATATGCTCCAGATGGTAAGTTCATTAAGAGAATCATCCTAGAAGTTATACTACCTGTGACATGACTCAATAATTCAGCATGGGGATTAAAGTTGAAAGTTCACTGTGATTTTAAGGTCAAAGGAGGCAGAGACTGGGGAAAAGATCAGCTCCTTTTATTTTTTTGTAATCGATGTTGTTTTTACTATGTATGGTTTGATTTACTTACATGAAACAGAAAGGCATAGCAGTAAATAAAGATTACTGGTGAGGGGAGAAAGAGGCATGAATGCTTTATAAGGATAATTATTTTTATCTGCAGAAGCTGTCTCATAGGTTCACAAACTGTAGACAAAACTAAATCCTATCTGTTTCAGCAATAACTAAGGAAGATAGCAAAAAATTGTTAAAGTAAAATAATTCTAAAATCTTTGATAGCCTATGCTAATAGTATGCATTTGTTTTGTTTATATGCAAATTGGGCAGGGAGCTTTTTTGATCTATTAGCCCTGAATTTTGTTTTCAGCTCATTTTAGAAAACTGGGCAACTTTTTTGGAAATTGGAGAATCTCTGAAGTGTGTCAGTGGTTGTAAAGCATCAACAGCTGATGTGACCACAAACTACTTCCCTCTGGCCAATTACTTGTAGAAGATGCTATGAGGTGCAGTTGCTAAATATTGGGTTGTTTTGGTGAGTTTGGAGTTTTTGGCTGTTTTTAAGGCAGGAGTCAGGTTTCTAAAAGCTAAACAGGATTTTGAATTGAAACTGTTGGCTGCTATAATAACAGACTTCTCAGTGGCTTTTAACATAGTAATTAAAAAGATTCTGTTTCCAAAATCAGTGCAACACAGGCTGAAAAAATCAGATAACCAACTGAAGATTTCAGATGACAGCACAAAATAAATGCACATATCCAGCTGAAGTGCTCTTAGTGGTGGCTTGCTGAGATACCTCCTTGGGTGAAGTTACTGAGCTTTCCTAATAATTATGAAGGAAAATAACAAAATCTTAGAGACTAGTAAAGGGAAGATTATTCCTCTGTTATGATACAGATTGCTAGTAATGAGTACATATGCATTAAGTACTTTGTTACAGACAAGTTCCAGAGGAGACTGGAGGATGACTTAGCCAGGTAACACTCTGAAATACTTTGGAGTGCAGCCAGGCCCTTCTTGGTGCAGTTGTGCAGTAAGACAAGAGTTAATAAGAAGCTCCACCTTAATATGAGAAAGAAGTTCTTTACTGTGTGAGTGACCATGCACTGGGACAGAATGCCCAGCGAGGTTGTGGAGTATCCCATGCTGGAGATACTCCACAACTGTCTGGACACAATTCCATGCAATGTGCTCTGGGATGAGCGTGCTTAAGCAGGGAGACTGGACCAGATGTCCCACTGTGATCTCTTGCAGCCCTGTATATTCTGTGATAATGTGAAACTCTGACACAAGAGAAACTCTACAGGCACTAAGGAAAGCCTGGCTGATGTTTTAATCTTGCAGTATGGTTGTCACAGAAACTCCCCAGAAGTTCCCAAACAGGTTGAAATGTTAATGTGCATTAACATGCGTATAATAGCTCTGACCAAAGTGTGTGTGGTACTGCAGCGAACAACTCCAGTTCCAGTTAAGTGTGCTTTTCTTCAGGGCTAGTTGGAAATCCATATTGTCAGAACTTCTAATGGCTGTTTAAAAGGCAGTGGAAGGAATGTGACACTTGGTAGTAAATACACATAAATTCTAAACCTCCACCATACTTTCCCCAAAGGGAAGATGCTGCTTGTCAGCATTTCTTCTCATGATTGTCAGCTGGTTTCTTTTTCCTCCTTGCTTCTCTATTCCTGACACCTACTAGTGACTCATGTAAAACGTCCTGAACACTGGAGATCAGGGAGAGCAATGGAAATGCAATTTCCTTCCCCATTTCCCCAGGCTTCTGATGTGGAGTCAGAATGACAAGCTGCGAAGACAGGGAAAAGTTCTTTGCTCTTGCAGCTCTCGGCTGGACCTTGCCCAGGGTAAACAGGATCCTCAGAAAATTTAGCTGCCAAAGCATAATAAACTTCTGCTTAAGCATAATACAAGACTGATAACTTTTTCCCAGAGGCCTTAAAAGTTTCAGACCTGGTGTCTAAACAAGCAGAAAGTAACTATTTAGTTGTATCTTGAAAATTGTTCCCTGCCTTTTTCTCCTGTCATATTTCATATGCTTGCTCCATTAAAGGTTCTAGCATTGGGGGTTTTTTTGGTCAGGATGCTTTCTTGTGGGTGGGACGGTGTACTTCTCCACCACCACTTGCAGAAATTTTACTTTCCCCCCCGCCTCTTATAGGAGCCACTAAACCTGAAGGAACACTGACCAATTTTTACAGAAATGTTTTGAAGCAGAGGCTTGACTTGAAAAATTCTCAACATGAGTGGCTAAATTTGGCAAGGTCATCACTACCTAACAGTTTCTGGTCTGTACTTCTGTTTTTATTTAACTTTAACTCTAAAGGCAGTAACTGTTATCTGCAAAATCCACTTGGTAATTTTGGAGATAACATATGGTGAAGTTCTAAATATTTGATGTTTTCATGCAGCCCACCACAATTACTAAGGGAGAATTTCAAAATACTTTTGCTAAACACATCTGATCTGCTTGCCAAAAAGTTACCCACTGTGCCCAAAAGCATGTTTGCATTATAGGAGTGCCTGTTTCTGATTCTGGTGGCTTGTAATGTACAAAAGATTGGAAATTACATATTTTTTTAGTTATTGCTTTATATGTCTTTCTGATTCAACTGAAAAACATATGGTCACTAGATCTTCTCTTCTGTGAATCATACTAAGAAGTCATCAGATTGCTGACTCATGGTTTCCTCACACTGCCCTTTGATACTAGCCAGGAAATAAGTGTTTCTTCACAGTGCTTGTGTGTGTAGTGTCTGGGTAAAAAGGGGTTAGGGACTCTGCATGAGTCAGGCAGTAGACTTGCCTTTATCTCATGAGTGCTCAGCAGTCTTGCTGATTGCAGTTCTCCTTGCATTTTGGCTTTCCCTCCTGTTGAATTATATTTTTTAAAGGCTGTCTTCATAGGATCCTCACAAAAGATTTTATTTTGTTTTTATTTTCATAATACTACTTGTATGCCTTCTGCCCTTCCTGCAGTTAGCTAATTTCTCCCCACTGGTAGTCAAATTTTGGTTTATGTGGCATTCCTGAGTTGGGAGGGATTTGAAATGTGGAGAGTTAATATCAAAGGAAAAATATTTCTGTTAGCAAAACCAAGGCTGGCTTGTATTAAACTTGTGGATAGGTTTTGGTTTCTTTAGATATTGCAAGAATGGACTATTTCTGATAGCTTTTTGCCTCCAAAGCAGCACTTCAGAAGTGTGGGTGTATTTCTTCAGAAGACAGGGTGTGAAAAAGCTGTTAACCTCAGCTGACCTCTAACATACTTATTTTGGCAACTTTTTTATTGTCTTTTGCATAGGAAAAATATTTTTAATATTTAGTTTTTTTAATATTTATTTTTAATTTTGATAAGATAATCCAAGGAATATACTTTCCAATTTTTATAAAGTATCTATGCTTCCACATTACTCAGAAATTCAATATGCTGAAGAGGTGCATCGTATAAATACTACATTGCTGTAACTTTGTCTGAAATCATACAAGCCTTTCACTTCTTGCTGTTGCCTCTCCTTCTCTGGCCATGTAGCTCAGTTGACAGCCTGAGTAGTGCCACAGCTCTCAGCAAGGACTGTGTGTGTCTCTGCTCTTGTGTAGTTTTGTAGCCTGATATTTAAGCTGACTTCCTAAGGGATACAAGATGTTTAAGTTAGAGCCAATTGTCTCATGTCCTGGGAAACTGCTCTAGCTAGTTAGGTGTTATACGAAATATGTTAAGGGTGTCTTGTCCTTCCTGCAAACTTCCACGGAAAGAATGGTTTTTATGCTTAAAAGTAAGAAGGGATCAGCCTTTCTGACAGAGTTTAGACTTTGAGGAGGTGAGATACTTAGATGCTTTACAACCATGTTTAACCTAGTTAGCTGGCCTAAGGCTTCCAGCGCTCACTGTGATTGCTCTCTGACTGCATTCCACTTATCTCTTCTACTACAGGGGATCTAGCAAATAAGAGGAAAATCAGATGGGATTCAAAAGTATCTATGGTCAACAATGTGTGGTCAATAGTAGTTCAATTCAGTAAAATAATACCTTCCTGCCCCTGAGACTTTAGCTATTTTTCTGGTGTGTTTTTGGCTATTCAAATACAATGACAGCAGTATTGAAAGCACAGAAAGATGTGGGAGTCCTTTGTGGGTGACTGACCCTTTCTTACTTGTCTTTATCCTAATGCCGTCTTGATTGATGTGGTGATGTTTGTTTTTTAAAAGGTGAATTTCACATTGTATTGCAGAGAATTGTCCTGATCAGAATCCTCGCCTTAAAAACTGGAGCCCTGGGAAAGATCCTGAAAAACGAGTTGTTATCAAAAAAGGGGATTTGTTTCGTCTGAACTCAGACGCTACAGTACACTCTATAGTTATACAGGATGGAGGTATGAAATAGCAAGATGAACATCTTGCTTCAGTGTCCTGCATATCTTTTACTTCTGTGATTGAAACTTTATCTTGTAACCTATTACCAGTTAGTTCCCATGCTTTTTTACTTTTCAGCCTGCTGCCAGGTCAGGTATATCATTCAAAAGATGAATTCTCTATGATGATGCTCTAGTATCAGTGTAGCATTGATGTAGTTTCCTGTGCAATACAGGAAAACAAGGTTGTGTGGTACTAAATCTGTCCTCCAAAGGTAACCGTTGTATATTAGTAATCCTAACAAACAGGCAGGAAAAAGAATATTTTTTTTTTCTAAGCAAATTCTTAGAAAGATAAATCACAATTGATAGCAGTTTCCCAGATATTCTTAAATATATGTAAGAACATAACAGCCTAATTCATGGATGTGAAAAATAAATCTGTAATTTCTCTTTTGTTCTTAGTGAAGACCTTGGTTGAATCTCTCTGAATTTTGTTTTGATGTACAGAAATACTTCTTTTTCCTTTAGGTTTACTTGTTTTTGGTGACGATAAAGAAGGTTCTAAAAATATTACCTTGAGAACTCGATTTATCCTGATAAAGGATGGTGGAATGCTTCATGTTGGAGCAGAGAAATGCCGCTATAAATCCAAAGCAACTATTATTTTGTATGGGAAGTCAAACGAAGGTGCTGATATGCCAGAATTTGGCAAAAAATTTATTGGCGTGGGCCCTGAAGGAACGCTGGAGTTGCACGGGCACCAGAAGGTATCATGGACTCTTCTGTCAAAGACTATATATTTCTCAGGGCTGGCCTATGGTCATTATACATTTAAAAAGAATTTTTCCCGAGGACTAAATGTTAGAGTGATCGATCAGGATACAGCAGAGGTTTTGGAAGTGCTGAAGTTTGATACTCATGAATTTGCAGAGGAAAGCTTAAAGCTCCAGAACTTGCTGAGAAATGGGCATCCTGGTCGCATTATTGCTATTGCTGTAGGAGATTCAGCTGCTAAAAATCTTTTGGAGGAAACCAGAGTGACTATTCAAAATCTTCTGGGAAGTAAGTTTGTTAGAGGATTAAGTTACAGGTAAGTAATTTATTTTCCCTTTTGTGCTGAGTAAAGATGACTTGCAGATTCTGCTGTGGGGGATTTGTTAAACTTTGACAGTTCATAAAGTTTTCGGAGAATTCTTGGTGCTCATAGCGCTACAGTAAAAGTATTTAGTTAGCAGTACAGTGAAGAGACTGGTATCTGTCTGACAGTTTTTTTTACTTAGTTGTAATTGCTTGCTTTCACTGTTCTTTCTAGAAATTAAACCAAGACAGATAGATAACAGATAGATAACAGATAACAGTTAACAGAAGCTTTTCATTTTTATGACTTTAGGAGAGCAAGGAGTGGAACTAAATGATCTCTAAGGTTCCTTCCAACCCAAAACATTGTTTCTAAGGGATACTAATCCCTGGTATCAAACATCTTATTCATACTCCTGCACTGTTGAAATAAAAGTACATTACCTCTCCATTGAGTTCTCAAAGGACCTGACCTTTTGTGATTATTTTGTGATTGAAGTGCAGTTACAAAGTGTTTCTGTATATTTTCAGTAGGTCAGGATTTGTATGGTGGGACAGTAGAAGAGGTATAACAGGAGTTATTGAAGCAGCAGACCTACACTGCTTTTGTTTGCTCCTCATTTAGTTGTTGCATATGGCTTTTTGCAGTGCATGTTCTGAACTTGGCTTTTTGCTGCAGAGGGCTGTCCACAGTACTCTGGGCAACCCAAAGAACTGTGCCCAGGTGGCCAAGAAGGTCCTGGCTAGTATCAGCAATAATGTGGCCAGCAGGACCAGGGCAGTGCTGTACTGGGCACTGGTGAGGCCGCACCTTGAGTCCTGTGTCCATTTCTTGGCCCC
Organism: Hylia prasina; assembly: GCA_013397195.1. Classification (NCBI taxonomy): domain Eukaryota; kingdom Metazoa; phylum Chordata; class Aves; order Passeriformes; family Sylviidae; genus Hylia; species Hylia prasina. The sequence continues at coordinate 87,919 of VYXD01010361.1, forward strand.
TTACTACAGTTAAGACTGATATGCTGGAATGTGTCCAGAGGAGGACAATGGAGCTGAGGAAGGGTCTAGAATGTAAGTCATATGCGGAGCTGCTGAGGGAGCTGGAAATGTTTAGCCTGAACTAAAGGAGGTTCAGAGGGATGTTATTGCGCTCTGCTAGCCAAGTGGGGGTCAGCCTCTTCTAAGCAACCAGTGACAGAACAAGAGGACATAACCTCAAGCTACATCAGGGGAAGTTTACAGTTGAACATGGGAGGGATTTCTTAATGGATTAAGCATTGGAATAGACTGTTCAGAGAGATGGTGGAGTCATCATCCCTGGAGTGTTCAAGAAGTTACTGGATGTGGTACTTGGTAGCAAGGTCTAGTTGAAAGGTGGCCATTGGACAAAGGATAGACTTCATGATCTTAGAAGTATTTTCCAGCCTAAATGATTCTGTGATTCTGTGTTGGCAATAGAAGTGAAAAATATACCTAGTCTCCTAACTGTCTGTCAGTCTGTTTTTCTGCTTCTATTGGGATGGTGTTGTATAACTTCTTTGTATTGTCCAGTGTTTTCCAGGAAAATGGTCATTTGGTTTTTCCGTTCTATTCTTATCCCTCACTATCCCCTGACATCTGGATTCCAGTTAGTTTCCTCCCTGTGCTTTGGCAGAGGCAGGCTGGCGTGTCCGTCAGGATGGCATGTTCTGACCTCAGTTCCTGTCAGGAGTACATTTGTGTCACTGGCTGTGTAAGCACAGGGGTGTGGGATGGAATGCTCTTGCCTCTGAAGCAGTTTGGCCAAAAGTACAAAGACCTGGATGTCCTGTAGTAGAATACCACTTCCTGACAGCAGCAAAGCTGTGTGGCTTCAGATGCCACAGGTTGTAGTGCAGCCAGCCCAGCCTGTCCTGAGAGGTGTAGGTTTCTGGCGTTTGTCTGTGCCATGACTTCCACACCAGTTTGTCTGAAATGAGGAGCTTCTTCAGCCTGGGAAGAAGCAGCCTTTTTTTACCTCTCTGCTGAACTGATTCTTGTCTGCTTTCCTTAGTGGGTAAAGGCTCTGTAAGCACATAGAATATTTTTGTTCTGCGGTGGAAGATAGGCAAGAAGCTCTCCCTGATGGCTTGCTCAGGAAAAGCAGGGTCATTTTCTTAAACCTCTAAAGCTAGTGAAAAAGATGTCAGCATGGAGATGAATAATCCATTACAGCCCTCTCTGCTTCTTCCTGCAACATGTGGAATGCAAAGCATGCATCAAAATAACTTTATTTTAAATGTTGATATGTGAAAAGTTCAGCTTGTTTGCTGCTGCTACTAAAAAGCTGGCCCAATATGTACTATTCCTGTGAACATGTTGCTGCTAAAATATGGTGTGGCTTTTTGACCCCAATCAACAAAAACATCAAGAAGGGTTAAAATAAAGGCAACTGGATTGAAGGTGGATTGAAGGTTTAGTATCTGCCTTTGAATCCATCATTAGCAACACTCTGCAGTCCAGCTAACTTTTCACTTGGGGTGAATGATTCAACTTTAATGATGCAAAATTGTCTGGCTTTTTAATAGATGATCTCGATTGCTTCCTTTGCACACATGGTTATGGCATTACAGAGCAGTAAAGGACAGCAAAACAAACTTGTTTTTTTGAACTTGGTGTCAGTTTTCTGTGTCATGTGGTTTGCTTTTAATTTTCAAACACTCACACATCAGTGGTATTGTAGGTTGTGTAACAGCATGCATTTCCTTTTCTGGGTCTGAGCATCCTGAAAGATTCAAAAGCTAATGCCTGCCCGGCACAGGGGTTAGCACCAGTGGCTGTTGCTGGCTGTGTCCATCCCTCCTGGCCTGGGGAACACGTGGTTCCCTGGAGTCCTGACTGCTCCTTTGGGGTGTTTCTGGCAAGTGGCAGGGGACTATGGCAGGAACATCAGCACTAACTCCTGCTCCTCCTGGGCCCTGCTAAGGCTGTTTGGGAGTAGGATCCTGTGTGGCTTTTCTCACACATCTCTAGCAATTAGCTTTTGGAAAAATGTGTATCGTGTTGAATGTTTTACTAAAAATGTATGTGAAAGTCTTCCCCAGTAAGAGCTCTTGTATTTGCCAATTTGTGTATAGGACACCCTGTTATACTGCTGTTATGTCTGCCCATTTCCTTCTGCATTTTAAAATTAATTTGGAAGAGCAAACAGAAGGGCTTCAATGCTCCTGGTCTTTTCCTGGCTTTGTAAAGAATTTTTAAAGAGCCATTATATTTAAACATTTACTTTTGATTTTCACAGGCAAGCCTGGGCTTTAGTTGGTGTCATAGGTGGTGGAAATTCTTCCTGTAATGAATCAGTGAGAAACTATGAAAACCACAGCACTGGTGGGAAAGCTCTTGCTCAAAAAGAGTTTTTTACAGTGGATGGTCAGAAGTTTGTTGTGAGAGCTTACAGCGAATGGAATGATGGTAGGAAAGTGTTTTGTAAAATCCTACAGTTGGGGAAAAAGAAAAAATTCTTTATATGCCTTTTTTTTACTAGAAATTCTGATTGCAATTTAAATTTTCGAGTGCTGCTATAATTTTTTTCTTGCTATGGATGAAATAGGAGGATACAGTTCTTCAGAACTACCTGTTTTCTCACTCTGTTTGTATACAGTATGTGAGCAGCATAATACTGACTCTTAAATTCTAGTATATTTAGATGAATACAGGAGTCTTATAATTTATGACACTTTTAAAATTTATTTTAATGATTTGGCAGTCATGTATATTTTAAGTCTAAGCTTCTGAGATGTTGATTGTGGTAGTAAAAGAAAAAACTACAGAAGCCAAAAGAAATGTTTTATTCTTGTTGTTAGAATTTTCAGTTGTGGTTAGAGTGCTGAACTCTAGGCAGCTCTTCTGATACAAAGTTGAATAAAAAGCTGGAAGGCCTGCCACTTGCTTGGTTTTGTCCTTTTTTTTTAATTTAAGACATCTTTGATCTGAATTTTTATGGGTGACTCATCTCTTTCTTCTTTTTAGAATTACTAAAAGCTCTTGTGTTTTCCTCAAAAAATTTTTTATGGTAGTCATAAATTTTTGTTTGGCAGTTGAGCTATTTGCTACTATCCTTTACTGTTCATTACAGGCCCATGAGAATGTATAGACCTACATTTAAAAAAAAAAAGTCCACCAAAATATGTGTTTTATTTACTGGTGCTGTAAAGCTAGGTTCAAGAGTTAACAAAAGCAGCTGAACTTACTCAGATTCGTTATAAGCCAGTGAAATTCTATATGTGTGCAATTTAGTCTGCCAGACTGTTCATAGTTGTGCTTAAAAAAGAAAGTCCTCTACTTTGTTTTTCACATCCTTGATTACACCTTTACAGTTCAAAATGGAAAAAAAAATCACTTAAAACAAGCAGAGGTAGCTGGATCTACAAATTACTGTCATATGATGTTAGGGTTTTATGAAGGAAAAAAAAATCATAGGTTATTCCAGTCACTATTAGTTTTGTGTTTTCCCTATGTTTTGTTTGAGATCCAGTAAGTAAACAGGCTGTAAAGGCATCTCACACTGGCACATTTGAAGTCAGAGTTGTACTTTAGAGGGCTTTGAGCCTGCAAAATATTATGTATGTTATTAGTTTCTTCTTGGGATTTTTTTCATATAAAGGTGAGTATAATCTTTNGGTCATGCAGACATGCTTTTTTTTTTTTTTTTTTTTTTTTTTTTTTTTTTTTTTTTTAAACTAGGTGTCCCAGTATCAGGCTTCCAGGTGGAAGCAGTGGGTGGAGTAATACTGAATCTTCTGGATGATGTTAGTAGTTGGGAGCCTGGAGACAGGATTGTGGTTGCGAGCACAGACTACTCAATGTATCAGACAGAGGAATTCACCCTCGTTCCCTGCCCGGAGTGTACCAAGCATCAGGTTAAAATCAAGGGTATGAGAGCAGTCACCACTTGAAGATATGTGTAAAATATGTATTGCTGCTGGACAGGCCCTTGCAGTGGAAGCAGTAAAGAGCAGCCTTTTCTCAAATCGCTGTATGGCTTTGTTGCCACACACATGGTTGTGTAATTCTCCTTGCTATAAAATTACTCTGTATGACAGGTCTGCCTCAAAGCTCACCATGCTAACTTGTCTTTTGCATTTCTTCCCAGGCTCATTGAATGCTTTATATTTTTTTTTCCAGTAGAGTTAGGTTTGTTTTCCTTTCTTGGCTCCTTTCTGTCGTCTCACAGGTTCTCTTTATACGCGGTTGAATAGCTGTTGTGGTCATTACTTTTTTCCCTTGCATTTAGTGTCATTTTCATCTTTTGAACTGTTATCATTATAATTTTTTCTGTTTCTTTTGTTATTAAAAAAGTTGAAATGAAAACAGGAAGGGAAAAAAACTGCAGTCTCTGAACCTGTACCTTTTTTTTTTTTTCCTCCTTTCCGTCAGTCTTCTTTTTACCACCTCCCCAACAAAATGGTTATAAAATAAGTGGCCCTTCCAAGACTCTGCTCGCACAGGATATCCCTGGGTAGTTGCAATCTGTTTTTCCTTTGGGTGTGATGCACAAGTAAATGGTCATGCATGTTGTTGACCATTTCCTTTTTATTATGTGAGTCATTCCACTTGACATCACAAGAGCCTCCCCAGGGACTGGCTTGCCAGCTATGCTGGTGTCTCTGTTTTCCGTCTGCTGCTCCACACCTACTCCGTGGTGCTGCCCTCCCCCTTAGTGTCCTCCAGCTTCTGGTCTGGAGCTTCCCTTCTTACTCCTGGTGGGCTGCAGCATCAGTCCACAGCACAAGCTAACAAGTGCTTCTCTGCAGTGTTAGTTTGCAGCAGCTCGTGGGTGTTCTTCTCAGTCTGGTTTTGTCCCATTAATTCCTGCATAGTGCAACCTCCTCTTCTTCAAACTGCTCTTCTTCTTTATCCTTGGAAGTTGTCCATCAGTACCCTCAGATTTCCCTGTCCACCTGTGCCGTAAGGGACTGCCAGTCAGTCTGTCCCTCTGGTGGTGAAATCTGTTTCTCAGACATTTGTTAGCATGTGTCATGTATGTTTTACTGCATTGAGAAATCTCAAGTATGAAGAAAGCATATCCACGATTACCTTATTATGCCATCAGAGAGTACCAGTTTGAGTGAAGCTGCAGAGCTAACTTAGTGCTATTGAACATGACATTTCCCAGGCTTTATTCTTACTGTCATGTTTTATTTGGCATAGTGTTTTAAAGAGCAAACTTAACTGGAAGGTTGCCATGTGAAATTTTAAGAAGTTTCTTAATATGGCATAAAATACAAAACCTTGCCTTTTTTTTTTTTAAGTAAATCCTAGCTAAACAATTAAAAAGATATTAAAGGAGGGGAACTTACAGTCAACTTTCTCAGTTGGAGTTCTTTGCCACCCTTAATATCATTTTCTTTGTCATAGTAATGTAGAGAGTTCTAAAAAATCCCCACCTTACCCTACATATTTGTTCCACAAAGAATGGATTTTCTGTGTAGTGGTAGACTTGACATGCTGAAGAACATACCGTCTTTTGAAATTATTTCTCGCATTTTTTTGCTAGGTTTCTTGCTGGTTTCACCTCTCTGTAATAGGAAAAAGAAAAAGTATTGTGTTCTAGGAGCCCTGGTTGCTCTTTCTGCACTTGATTTCTTGAGTTGCTAGAACATTACTGATACAATCCCATTATGACTTTTGCTATATTTCAAATAAAGGGAAAAACATTCGGCAAGCCTTTAGGGAGAGGAGTGCTGTCCCATTTACAGACATTTCTTGTCTTTTTAAATCCTCAGAAACAGATACAGTGTTAGTATCACTCTTAGAATCACTTTACTTCATGTTGTGATAGTTTAGGATTATATTTTTCTTTTAAGACTTGGAGGGATAGTGATAATCTGTATTCAGGGTATCATAAATGCATTTTTTTAAGGTCTACAGAACCAGATAATTTTCTCAGTTTCAATGAGAAATTAATTGGGTTTTTGAGGAAGGGTGTAAAACCGGACTATCTTCTTCTCCCTAATTTTGAGTTTATGCATCTTCAGAATAGCTATTTAAGAAAGAGGAAATTTAGTTAGGAAAGCAAGTAGTTTTTTCTTTTAGGAGGAGATCAATTTAGCATTTTCAAACAGTGTGTTCACATTGCTTCACTTTCAGTTATTAATTTGACTTTGAAACAGATAAAGCAGCCAACATCTTTTTTCCTTTAAAGCAAGTCTATATCTATGTTTCAATCCATGATACACTGGATTAATTTAAACTCTTTGTTTTTTTCCCCTTCTGCTCACAAACTATCGGATCGAAACTTGAAGGCACACTTGCAAATAAAATGTTGGTATTTTTTGAGGATTAGTTGCTTAGTTAAATGAAAAATATATTTACCGTAAGAAAAGCTAAGGGAGACCAGCATGTTAAGGATGAGGAACACACAGGTGTGTTGCTGCAGTTATCCTGCTTATTTATATACATAGATTCTGGTTCTAATCAGTGGTGACTTTTTTTCTTTTTTTCCCTCCCGCTTCAAAACTTATTGTTGGACAGAAAACCCTCAGTTTCCTCATGTAGGAGAAGTAATTGATGGAGTGGACATGAGAGCAGAAGTTGGAGTTCTCACAAGAAACATCCTAATAAAGGGGGAGACAGAAAATACCTGCTATCTTGAAAAGGAGTGTCAGTTCTTCAGTTATGATACATTTGGCGGACATATCAAGGTATGAAAAACATTCTAAATCAACTTTCTGTCATATAAAGGCACATTAAGGACAAAAAGGTTAATGTTTAGTTTCAAAGGATTTGAAAACTTAAAGAACATTAATTCATTCAGTTGCTTTGAGTGGAAATGACTTCTTTCTTAGCTTTACCCAGATTAGATTTAACTCCTCAAGACCTAGTCTGCAGAATTGAAGGAAGGGATATAATGCACAAACTCTTCTAGATACATCCAGCAGGTATTGTAACAATGTGTGGCAGGGATTAAAACAGTGACATCCGTGCATGTGCATCCTATGAAAAAAAGTACAGAATAAAGCTTGATATCCCTTGTATTTCTCTTCCTTTCTTTCACTGCCTTTGTACCTCCCTAGGTGATGCGCACTGAATCCTAATTCAGATTTCTCATCTGAACCTGAGCACTAGAGAGTTATGGAGGGGGAAGAAACTAACTTGTACCATGAGGTTTTATATTTAGTTTCTTAAAAATCTGAAAGTACTAAGGTTTTATAAAAGAAACTGCTTCAAATATCTTGTATTATGAATATAAAGCTGAGAGAAAGGAGTGTTCTAGAAACTAGTATTTAAACTTGTGTTCACTTATATTTTTTAATGAAAGATTTGAGCAGCAGTGCTTCAGTGATGCTAGAGAAGTTTGAGGCCTCAGATTTTAATTGAAAATATATTTGTACTCATATGCGGTCATCACAATTTAAATCTCTTTCAAAAGTATTTGGATACAGATTTTAATTTCATAGCGGTGGCCATAATAGTGGGAAAGAAAATTTGCCTTTTTCTACTGTGTGGCAGCTTTTGTTTTATGGAGGAAGGTAGGTGGACTCAAGATGTCAAGGGTTCAAGATAATGTAATGAAAGAATATAATGATAAGCTGTGAATCTTGCTAAGTGTGACCTTGATCACCACAAAAGTGTAAATAAGCAGACTTTCAGTTGTCTGGAAGGTAGAAGAGAAAACAAACATTTTGACTCATCAAAGTTAAATTGTTCCCAGGAGACTGAGTAGTGGTGTCTGCTGCTAAACCTAGACTTCACCACTGAAAGTATTTCTGGCTTATGATAATCTTACCTGCTCAAGCAGAGGGATCCTAGATGTTAAGAAATGTAATAGCTTTTGAACATCCTGACTTTCCTACTGGTGACTAGTTCAGTAGCATAAAGGGGGCTTAGTGGTAGTGAGAAGAGGCATGGGTTTCCAGTTTTGGTGCTTTTCAGTAGTAAGAGCTAGAGATTAGGGAGGCCTAAAAGATCAGGTTTTTATCATATGTTAGATATGCAAACCCTAAGAGTTCAATTAGAGGAGGAGGAAAAAAAAACATTACTGATTTCCCTGTGAAAATTGGCATTTTTGCTAAATACTCAGTACAGGTAAGTTAATGAAATGAAGTTACGAAAGAAATAGGACTTGTTTTGGTGTTTGTGGGGTGGGTTTTTTGGGTGGATTTNAGATTAGCTCCTTATAGTTTAGCTGTTGCACTTTTCTATGCTTTCATAGCAGGTTAGGTGGAAGAAAATACTTTCTCTTTCCTGCATTACTGATACAACCCCATTACGACTTTACTTTGTACACAGTAACTTTACTGTGAAGTTGTATGCTTGTGAGGATGTGTTTTGTATGTTCCTTATTAAAGACATTTCTGTGGCATGCAATGTCCAGTTTTGTGTTCTCATTGCAATGAAGACGTAGATGCGGTGGGGTGTGTCCAGGAAAGGTGGTGTGGCAGTGTGTGATGATGAGTGACAGAGAGCTGAGAGGAGGGATCTTGTTTCTGTCCTCAGGTACTGGTGAGGGTTCAGAGTGGCCACAGCAGTTCTTGGAGGTGTGCAGCAATAGGATAAGAGGCGATGGGACCAGGCTTAAAGAGGGCAAATAATCCTTACGTACTGGGAAAATGAAAGGGTAGAACCAATTGACATCCATGAGCGTCTCTGTGACTGGAGGTATTCTCTGAGCAGTGTACTGAGCAGCTGTCTTAGGAAGCTGACCTAGCACCAAGCTCTCAACTGGACTAGGTATCTCAACAGGTTCCTTTGAATCTGCATTGTTCTGTGATTTTTATTCAGCTAAGCCTGTCCCAGGCAGACAGTGCTGGTGCAGCTTCATTACAGACATACCCAGATGTGGGTGACGTCTGTTTGGCTGGACAGTACCACGTAAGAATATTTAATGTGCACCTGGTAAAGACCAAACAGCAAAGTGTGGCAATGCATCTGGTGAAAATGCCTCTCTTGTAGCCTCATGGAGATACAAATTTCGAACTGATATATGAAGGATACAGTTTTGTAAGGCATCTTGTAGAGCAAGACAGGAACATTTGTTCTAGCTTTTATTGTGTTGGCCTGTGGCAACTGTGTACATCTGGCTTCTGTACATCTGGGGTAGATAATGTATTAACTTAAAATTTCCATTGGTTAAAAAGCTAATATTTGGTTATTCCCTCTGGACTTCATTTTTTTTTAGATTTTGAAGAATTTTACGTCTGTTCACCTTTCCTATGTGGAATTGAAGCAAATGGGCCAGCAGCAGATGGGAAGTTACCCTGTTCACTTCCACCTTTGTGGGGATGTGGATGAAAAAGGAGGATATACTTTTAAAACTTATCTGGAAGGTCTTTCCATTCATCACTGTTTTTCCAGATGTGTGACTGTTCATGCAACTAATGGTCTGCTGGTAGGTTTACAGAGAGTAAAACATTTTATGTTGGAATAAATATTATAAAGAGCATTTAGATGACAAAATAATCACATCGCTTCTGCAAATTCAATGCTCAGCAATGGTTTTCTTATTTCGGTGGATAAATAAATTACTGCAAACTGTAATTTAGCAGTTCTCACCATTCTGTTTTTTCAGATTCTTCCAGCAGCTAGCTGTTAAGACAGCTGCAAGGCAGCTAAGCTCTCCAGACATAGCAGTGTCTTTGTAAGGGATGAATAAAACTATGTGCTTGAATCTTCTGAGCTGCTGATACTGACACTTCACTTTGCAGCTGTGCCAAGATAGTAAAACTAGATGGTTTTTGTCAAATAAATTTCAGTAAATGGTGTTAGTACTGACATAATGACTTGTATTTCTGCAGATTAAGGACACCATTGGCTACGACACACTAGGTCACTGTTTCTTCATAGAAGATGGCATTGAGCAGAGGAATACTTTGTTCCACAACCTTGGGCTAGTCACAAAACCAGGCACTCTTCTACCTACAGACAGAAACAGCAGCATGTGTACTGGGATTAGGGATAAGGTGTATGGAAGTTATGTCCCAGTGCCAGCCACAGACTGCATGTGAGTATGTCATGATGAAAAAGTAAAATCCAACCAGCTGTAGCAGTTAAACTGCTGATGATCTCTTGAGAAAAATACAGATGGAGACATTTTTATCTATAATTTAATTAATGTAGTTCACACAGTACTGGTATTTAAAAAATAGGAATAAAAATTAACATTTCATCTTCTATTAAAGAAAAAAATTTATAGGAATTTTATAGTTTATAGGAATATTGTTCTTTCTTGGGACCTTAAAACTCCGTTGAACATCTTAACTACTGCATAAATGTATGCGTATTCTCAAGTTGTCATATTTTTTCTGAATAATACTTGTTTCTAGTGAAAGCTTCTTAAAACAATTTATCATTTCATGGGATATCTGCACAACCTTAAATACATGAACTAAAAAAACCAGCATTTTTGACTTCTAGATGTGGAAGGTTTTGTGATTTGTATTCTGAATGTGAAGTGATTACTTCATCAGTTTAGCTTTTTCTGATGTGCATGTTAAAAAGGGAAGATACTTCTGTTGGAGCTAGAGATTTTCTGTAGTAACTTGTTTTTGAATAATATTTCAGGGCCATTTCAACATTCTGGATTTCTCATCCCAACAATCATCTTATAAATAACGCAGCAGCAGGCTCACAGGTAAGGTATATGGGTGTAAATTCATGACAAAATGCTTATGTCACTGGCATTTGTAAAGTCTTTAAATTTGTACATTTATGCTGCCAGATATACATATATATATATTTTTTAATATATGAATCTTTTTATGTTTGGCAGCATATTGGCATTGAAAGCGCAGGGTATGTCTAGGTGTGCATTTAAGTGATGCCAAAAATCTTTGTTATGGCTGCAACAGAGGAGATATCTTCTTTATATTTAATAGACGTGGCAGTAATAGTAGTGTCTATGGATAAATTTTATTTTCACAGAACTGATGCATTTCATATTAAGTCTTCTGTATGTTCTATAGGTTGTCATGAGTTTAGTGACAGCTCTGCAAGAGCTGTAGTCACTGGAATGAAAAATGACTACAAAAGGTGTTCATTGTAAGAAACAGCTAAACCACTTTTTTTCTGTTAGTGGTTAGTCAGTCGTTTCCAGCCAGTGACTGCTGATACGGTTTTGCTTGTTCTGAGCCTTGTATTGGTGCAAATATCTTGTCATAGCTGCCTGTGATGGAAAGATCTGTACATAGTGTGGAGGAAGGGGCTGGAGTCTGTTCCATATTGGGTGAGAGACTGAGATATGTAAGGGTTGTAACTGGATTTTTATGAAGAAATCAATGCGAATGGAAAACAGGAAAGGTCGTTGATGGCTGTTGTAAAGGCTTCCAACTTGGAAGAATATGAGCCTGTGTATTTTTTGCCACAGATAATACTTATCTATAATTGATAACATTGATAAGTAAATCATTTGTTTATTAACAGGTTACTGTTGTCAATAAAATAGAATAGGATTCAAAATACTTAACTGAGTTGAAATATCTGGAGTATTAAAACAAAACAGAAAATTTCATACTGTTTCTTTGTGTGGTGTGATTCTTAGTGCTTTGTTTGTAGTGGGTTTGTTTCTCTTTGTTTTCTACTTAACTGTCTACCACTAGGAGGGATCTGGACTCACCTCCCAAATTAAACCAGTTCTTTTCTATCCAACACAAGGTCTTTCCATTTTGCCTGCTTTATAGTTTAGGTATTGCAGGCTAAGTTAAACAATTTCTTTCCTTTTTTGATCTGGTGCTTAAGTCCTGCAAGGTCTTTTTTCTGCCTGTGTAGCTCATCTTAGTAGATGTTACTTCCTTTTGTTAGCAAGATGCTCCTGACTGGAGCAAGCATTTTGTCTGTTACAAAGTTTAGCCACTCTCATATGTCCATTGCATGGATATAAACACATTAGTATAAAGGGACGACGGCTTATTGTTTCAGAAATAGAATAATTCAACTGTGTTCATATGGACTCTGTGCTATAGAGCTTCTGCTGGTATGAACTGGAGCAATTCACAGCCAAATAATTCCATTCCTTCCCCAGGTCCTTAATTACGCAGTGAAGCCTATTGTAAGGCTGTATAGGCAGTAGATGTTTCTTTAGTTTTGTGGTGTGTGTGTGAGAGAGAAGAGAAAAAAACCCCAACCTTTTTCATATTTCTGAATGCTTGCAGATGCTTAACAAGCTTTTAAGTTTATCTAAGTCTATTTTTTAAGCATCAGGGGGTGTTCTGGATAAAATTTATTTGGGTCTGCCAAGCACAGAGCTGTACTTAATTATATGTGAGGTAAGATTTTGGTATTTTTATTAATGGAACATTAATCCATATTTGCTTTGTAATGGTTAATCATCAGAAATGTCAGTGCGTCATCATTACACACTGGGATGGGAACGTTACTGTAAAGTAGAATTTCCAGCACACATTGGAAAATGAGAATATTCTTGGCATGAAATGCATGAAATCTTTTAAGCCAGGGTGAATTGGCTTTATCCGTGTTTCTTGAAAAGGTTGATGACTATTTTTTGTGAGATGAAGCACTCAGTGTTTCTTTAACTATTGTTTAATCCTTTAACCTGCCTTGTAGGGTGATTTTTAAAATTTTTTCAGGGCACACAGCCTATGGTCAGTCAAAAGTTTTGATGTCTGTAGGTGTCTGCAGTGCAGATGATGTCATGATGCCACCTCTTGCAAACACAGATTAGTTTACAGGGAAATTTTTTAGGTCGCATTTAGCAGATAAGTGGTAGATCTCATTTCTGTAGCTTCTTTAAGAGCAGAGATATTAAAGAAGTATAGAAAACGAACAGATACTAAAATTATTACTGCATGTCATTGGCTCAGTGCCCCAAACTAGCCAGACTTCTTGATGTGCTTTTTTTTCCTGTGTTCTGAAAGCTCTTAAGGGCTTTTCTGGCTGTGCCATTCAAATTTTGATGGGAGCAGAGATGAACCAACCTTAACAGGCTGGAACAGTAAGGATAAGAGGAAGGATTTTGAGTATCTTACTATGATTAGTATTATCTACTAGTAAAGGAAAATCTAGTATGTCGGATGACATAACTGAAATGCAGAAGTTACATTAACTTGGACACTTTCCTACTTTGAAATATTAGAACATCTTAAATATGTGGTGTTGAATGGCTTCACTGAGAAGCAAAAGACTTTTTGTTGATATTGCCCTCTAGAATATAGCCTTATTTGCAAAATTCCACTTTTTCACTGATAAAAATGTTGTTTGGAGACTGTATTTTAAAATATGTCAGTACCAATAATAGCATCAGAATCACTTATAAGTAACATTATTCTCTCATTACTTGCAGGATGCTGGAATATGGTATTTATTCCACAGAGTTGCGACGGGAGATTCTCATAGTTTAGCCATCGAAACCAAATCAGAGCTTACACCCCTAGGAATCTTCTATAACAACAGGGTTCATTCTAATTTTAAGGTAATGTAGTATCTTATTAAAAAAAGAAAAAAAAAAAAGGTGAAGTTTCTAATTCTCAGTATTCTATATTAGAACTTGTCTGTTCACGTTTTAGGCTGGGTAGCAGATAGATTTTGTGCTGTGTTTAAACTATACTCTAGAACAATGTATAATGAGTATGGATGGATTTTCTAGTTGCATTTTGAGTGTTCACTGTTTGAGATCCTCATAAGACAAAAACAACTACTTTTTCCAGAACATTTCAGATGTTACTCTTTCCAGTTTTGTTTCCTATTCCAAAGAAAGCTGACCCTTGAAGAATCAAAGTTTATTATAGCAGTGGTTCATCTAATAGCTTGCTGCAGTAGCTACAACTTGTTTTTCTGAGTCTCAGGTGTTTGCACATGGTGACACAGTCTCTGGCTAGAGATTAAGCTTTAATACTGCCTTCAGGAGCTCACTTATTTGCAACTTTTTTCTTAAGGAGTTCTCAGCCTACAGTCATTGAGAAGTGTTTTGATAGTATGACTTTAAAACCTTTTCCACATCTCAGCTAAAGTTTCACTTCAGCTGAAGTCCTTAAACTATTTCATTTGGAATCTAGTTGCTGTGTGTATGTACAAATATAATGACATTTACAAAGCCACCTAACTCTAAATAAATACTTACTTGTGTTTGGTTGCTGTAGGAGATTCTCATAGTTCAACCATTGAAGCTTCGTGGAATCATTATTGGATTTTTGGCTTTTCCCAAGTGAAACTGGTTTTGCTTGACGGTTGTCTGGGATATCAAAAAATGATGCAATGTTTGATGGAAGTTGTGTTAACAGTGTGTTTGGGTCTGTAGGGTATTTTGTTCAGATTGGAATTAGAATCTACTGAATAAATAAGTGCATTATGAAGAAAAGAGTTTCACCTGTATAGCTATTATCATCTTCAAATAAGGGTAACAGTTTGTGTGCTAAAATTCCATGTTGAAGGAGAATTTCGCTAGAAGGTTTGAGAATCTGCTTGTGTATAAGACTCAGTTGTAATCATAATTTGAATCAGAGGTGAAAGTAGTCACAGATATTTGTATGTATTTCAGGTAAAAGAGTACAAATGCTTCCTCGTGCTTTTATTCTCTCAAGTAATTTATTTCATACTGGATTATTGAGTTTCAAGCTTATTACTTCTTGGACCAAAATAATCTTTAGTGGTAAAGCTAATTTAGTTTTAAAGTGAGCTACAAAGGATTTTTCGCAGTGCGTTTTGGGTTTTCTTTTCGTTATATGAGAATAATTTGAACTCACAACAAGATTGGCTTCCAAATTTTCCAGAACAGCATCTGGTAACAAATGGAAAAACTCAAATAGATGTTGTGAAAGAAATCTGAAGTGAACTTTGATCATTTTCCATTACATTTTTTTAAATCACAGATAATTCCTTTTGTTTTAGCACAGAGTGGTTTTTTCTATTAATTAGCTAGTTTTCCCCTGGACAATAGGCCAATTGAAGCCAAACTGAAAGATCTGAGAGTTTCTAATATGTGTATGAAATGTAATGCTTAAATTTTTAAAATTTCATTTTTACTCTAACTTTGGATAGTATCATTTTTCTTTCCTTGTTTATTTCAGGCTGGTTTGTTCATTGATAAGGGTGTTAAAACAACTAATGCTAGTGCTGATGATCCCAGAGAATATCTTTCTTTGGACAACAATGCAAGGTAAAGGATATTTTCTTTCAAGTGAGTGAAAAACGGCAAAGTTTTGAGACTGCTCTTGGAGTCACATGGGGAAAAATCCTTTTAAAACAATAAAATAATTTATAAATTATAACCAAACAATTATTTCATATATATTCTTTTCCTTCGTTTATCCATCTGCATCGGGAACAACTGAGATGGTGTCTCAAAGGATCTCGGTTTCTTCTGAGCTTTTGCTCAGGATAGTTTCCATCTTAGAAGACATTGTTTTAAACATGCTCTACTGTCAATGCTTAAAATGTTTTCTGGAATTGCTGCTAATAGGAAAATATTCCTTTAAAATCTGATCTTCTGATTTATAACTGAGTTTTAACTAATAGTTAGAAAAAGGCCTCAGTACTGCATCCACTCACCTTTCATGCTGCTGAATGTTTCTGCTGTTCCTTCTAGACTTGGAAGTCATAGCTCGGTAGTACAGTTCTACTGAAGGCTCTTTGCAGAGGTGGTACAAACAACCACATTTTCTTCAGTTTACAGAGTGAGAGAAACTAATGGAGAGTCTAGGAAAGTTCCAGCTTATACCATGCCTGGTTAGTCTTGTCCTAAACTTCAAATAAAGTAGCCTGGGTTAGTGGTTAAATAAATATTGGATAACTGTATCTGTCAACATTGTGTCAACTAAGTATTAGCATTGAAAATATGCTTCATAGATAATCTTTATTGTCAATTGACCTGTGTTTAAGACAAGGACAGTTGAGTGACTGCTGGAGAGGAAAGTTCCAGAATTTGATGATACTCAATACTTCATAATTTGGAACTGAACCTGCTAGTTGCATGTTTTGACTGAAAGCCCATATAACCCTTGTGGTTTACTTCAGTCATAACTGGTAATCAAGAGGAACTTGAGAAGGGCAAGATGCCCTCTGAGAGCTTGTAGTGTGTTGAGGATGCAAGAAATGCAGTGCCTGAAATGGGGTCATGATTCACAGCAGAAAGAAAAGGAATGAGGCACTGCATAACTATGTGAGGTCCCTAATCATTGTACATGGAACCAGACTGGAGGGATTTAAATGTTAATTGAGAAGACTGAGACTATCCAAACCCAACATTTACCTATCTTCCTCTTTCTCCCTTGGATGGGGAGGCGGGAGATCCAAATCTGAACAAAAGAATATTAGGTGATTGGGATAACAGACATAGGTATCTTTACCTGCTCAAAATGCCTGTTTGCAATTTTTTAAAATGTATTACTTTTTGTCTGGGGTCCTGGGGGTAATCATGTGAAAATGTCACCAGTTCTTAATCAGACTGTTTCTTCCTACTATTTAAATTAGATTCCAGTCATAATTTATTGTACAAGACCGTCTTGGTAGCAATGCAATAAGAAAATGTCTCAGGCATGCCCAAAGAAGTGGTGCTGCTGTATGTCGGAAAAGTTTGAAACGTTTGAAGGACCAGGCTGTTCTTGCATAACTAATGTCAGGCCTGTGTGTCCGTCTAAGGAGCTTATAATTCCCTTCATCAAACTTTCACATTAATGCTTCACTACAAGTGGGGAGGGCAGAAAGGAAAAGGGGATAAAGGATGGCTAAAGGCAGCTAAACAAACTTAGAGAGACTGAGCAAGAGCCTGTGAGAATTACTGGAAAAGAGACATTTCACATTCCTGCTTCATTATACCCCAAAGACACTTCTCTAGTACTAGAGAGCCAGAGATGTACCTGTTTTTAGCTTCTTTCATTCCAAATGTGAAGCAGAGCGGAATTTGCCCATCAGATGAATGTTTATCTTTCAGATTTACTCAGTGCAACATATATGGCACATGTAAAATAGAAAGATTTCTTGTACTGTTTCTCTCTCCCAGGTTTCGACCTCATCAGGATGCAGACCCTGAAAAGCCCCGAGTTGCTGCCCTGATTGACAGATTAATCTCTTTCAAAAACAATGATCATGGAGCCTGGGTCAGGGGAGGGGATATCCTCATTCAGAACTCTGGGTAGGTATTTGGAAGCAAACAGCTGCATGCTGTTAAGTTTTCCCTGAAGCTTCTTTATGAAAGCGCATTACAACAGGGTTATAGGAGAGGATTGATGGTTAATTTTAGGAACTCCTCAGTATGGCCAGCTTTCATACCATTCCACAACTTCAGATATGCAAGTTTATATGTGATTAGATGGGAACCTGCCTTAAACACCAAAAAAACAACTGTTGTAAAAAGATGCCTAAGAGTTGGTAGAGACAGTAAATTCAGACTGGGATTTTTATCCCCGTGAAGCTCTCAAGTCCTGCTTAAAATGTGTGGAAAATTATTTTACAATTTTTTAACAACAGTGCTTTTAGAAAAGTTAACTGTATGATGGTTCTAACTTCCATTAAGAGAAAAATTCAAGCTTTTTTCAGTGCATAGCAGGATGTGCTTTTACATTAGCCAATTGCAGGATAATTCAGAAAAAACAACTGATGTTTTGGACTTTCTTGTAGGTTTGCAGACAATGGAATAGGTTTGACATTTGCTAGGTGAGTATTTGTTAATCATTTCTGTGTTTCCTTGCATAGAATCTTAGAAAATCTACATGCATCCATTAAAATTAATAGGTATGTTTTCATAAAGCTGCAGTTTCAGTTTGGGGCCTGGTTGTACTTCCAGTTGTGCAGATGATGTTATAGAGGCTGTAAACTGGCACAGCTGCCAAAGTTTCCCCTTCAGCTGGAAACTAAAGCTTCAGCCTGTGCTTGGTTTACACTACAGCTTGCTGCCTCTTTACCAGAAAGGTTATATTTATCCAGGTATTCTTGGTAGTGCCTATTCCCTAGGCAGTATTTTATTTTTCTCCTGAATAGCTGAAATAGAGGAATGGAAAAAAAAGAAAGAAAGAGGGTGAGCTTTTAGCAGGGGTAGAGTCTCTTTCTAATGAAAAATATCAAGTAACTTAGGTAGTAAGCTGAAATTACTGCTTTTTAAATTATGACAAATTGGTTCTCGGATTGGAAAAGTGAGCTGTAAATAAAAAGTTGCTGCACTACAAAGGGAATTAGAAATTTTAATGTTTGGCTCTGCTGAATATTTCAGTGAGCTAGGCTCTATTAATGTTAATGATTAAATCTATTGTTTTGTGTATTGTACATGAAGTCTATACTGCTTTGCTTGAGGAGAACTGTTACAGAGGTAAAAGTAGTGCTGTGCCTTGGTATAATCATCTGCTGGAGAGTCTTGGCTAAGGACTTATCTCTGATGTGCTTTGATAGTGATGGGAGCTTCCCAAATGATGAAGGTGCCAGCCAGGAGGTGTCAGAGTCGCTATTCATAGGTGAGAGCAAGAATTATGGGTTTCAAGGTGGACAAAATAAATATGTGGGAACTGGAGGAATAGACAACAAGACGCGCACTCTGCCTAGAAATCGGTAAGTATGTTGTGAATGAAGGAAATAGAAATACAAGGAAAATTCTCTGTTTCAGATGCAAAGACCCTTCTTGGTTGAGCTGTCAGAGATTGACTCCATTGAAAGTGATTCTCTCTTTTCTCTTTTTGATACTATGTGCACGGCTGTGTCACTCTCATCTTTTTGCTGAAGCAGGTTCATCTGATGCTTCCACAGGTTACTATTCTGTAGCAATTTAAGTTATCCTACTTAAATTAAACTTCAAAAAGTATTTTGATCTAGAAGAGAGCTTTCACGTAAAAGAATTTCAAAGGTCTGTTTGGGACTAGAGACTTCAGTCTGTCTGTAACAAATCACAATCTGTGATTATGATCCTTCTCTTTTCTCTTTGACTTGCACTGATGCTTATTTAACATAGTATCAAGTCCTACCCTTGCCACAGAGTAGGAAAGAAGATTGTTTTGGTTTAAGCCCAACTGGAAACTAAGTCCTATGTAGCCACTTCTCTTTCCCCACCTCCTCAGGTGAGAAAGACAAAAGACAGATGTCTTGAGCTGAGACAAGAACAGTGTACTGGAAATAAAGAGATGAAGAATATTAGCAATAATAGCCACAATTTTAATAATAAAAGTATACAAAACAAAGGTGATTTTTGTACAAAAAATGCCTACCGCTCAACCTGCCACTGGGTGGCCCCCAAGACGAAGAACAAGATGGCCAAGAGATCATCAGCACCCCAAAATGTTCTCCTGGTAGACAAATCCTCTGGTCAGGACCAGTGTTACCCCACTGCTTCCCTGGAAAAGGAACACTCTCCCTTCAGGAAATGAGAGAGAGTCCCTTTCCCCCAGGGACTAGCCAAGATGTAAGATGGTATCAAGTAGCACAATGTCTTAGCAATGACCATATGGCTCCAGGTTCTGTCGCCACCCATCCTTGGCCAAGTAAGACAAAGGGTGAAGTGGGCCCAGCCGCCCTAGTTTTTTCCTGTTCAGCCATTTAAAGAGGAGAAGTTAATGTGGTGGTGGTTTGAGGTATTCAGTCTTGTTGAGTGGAATCACATAATAACTGGGTCTAGAAGGGGCCTTTGGAGGTTTTCTTGTCCAACTCCACTGCTCAAGAACTGTCACCTAGGGCTCATGTTCCAGGACAACATTCAGGTGTCTTTGCTATATCTCCAAGGGTGGATTCTGCACAACTTTCTTGGGCAACCTGTGCTAGTGTCCAGTCACTCTCTCAGTGAAAAAGGTTCTCCTGTTGTTTAGCAGGGACGTCCAGTTTTTCATCTTGTGCGCATTGCTCCTGGTCTTGTCACTGGGAATAGCCTGGCTCCATCTTCTTTGCACCCTCCCTTCAGATACGCGTTGAGATTCCTGCCTGAGGCTTTTCTGTTCCAGGCTGAACATGTCTCCCAGTGTTTCTTCCCATGAGAGGTGTTCCAGGGACTTAATCATGTTTGTGGCCCTTTGCTGCACTTTCCACTATCTCCATATCTGCCTTGTACTGCGGACAAGTGCTCTACCTGTTGTTTCACCAGTGCTGAAAAAATGGGAAATGTCACTTCCCTCGATTTGCTGGTAACAGTTCTCATGGTGCCCTGGATACCTTTTGCCTCTTTGTAGCAAGGGCATATTGTTTGGCTTACAGTTAATTTGGCTTCCACTAGGACTCACAGGTCCTTTTCACTTGCACAAAATTTGTTGCTCCCAATGTGCAAGACCTTGCATTTCCCCATGTTAAACTTCATGTTAAACTCTGCCATTTCAAATCTGCCCATTTCTCCAGGCTGTCAGGGTCTGTCTGCCTGGTGGCACAGCCCTCTGCTGCATCAGCTGCTTCCCTCTGTGTTGTGCCCTCTGCAGACTTGATCCATAGACTATTCTTGGCCTAATCATCCAGATCACTAATGAAGATGATGAACAAGGCTGGACTCAGTATTGACCCCTGGGGTACATCACCAGTTATTGGTCTCCAAGTAGACTTTGTGCCATCACTTTCTGGGTCTAGCTATTTGTCCTGTCATGCTGCCCATACCTCATGAGGATCTTAGGGGACAATGTCAAAAGTATTACTGCAGCTTTGGTAGACCATGTCCATTCCTCTCTCACTGCTCTACCTGGCCAGTCATTTAATCACAGAAGTTTATCAGCTTCTCCTTGGTGAATCCATGCTGATTATTCCTGATTACTTTCCAGTCCATCAGGGACCTGGAAACGGTTTCTAGGATGAGCTGCTCCATCATCTTCCTGGGGGTCAAGCTAAGCTTTACTGCCATTCTCTGGGTGTTCCTTCCCCAAGTTAGACATGATGTTTGCTTTCCTCCAGTCTGCAGTCACTTCCAGCTGCCATGATCAAAGAGCAGGTGGTATTAGTTTTCTGCTGTATTTCTGATACTGAAAAAGGGACATATTTGCAAATGTACAGTGATAACTCTCATTAGACAAGCACAGAAACCATAATTACTTTACTAAAATCTATCTTGCAAGTCATTCTCTAATTGTTACTTTATTGATTTCTCTGTGAGGAAATCTATTTGACACAGATTGAAGTGTATCATGAGTTTTGTTACAGGATGGTATAAATATTTGCTTCCATCAACAGGACATTTCCAATCAGAGGATTTCAGATTTATGATGGACCTATTCACCTTACCAAGTGCACGTTTAAAAACTTCATGCCAACTCCAGACAGATTTACCAGTGCAGTTGGATTCTTGATGAAAAATCCGTGGCAAATGACTCCAAAAAATAACATTTCTCTTGTGAAGTTTCGTCCAAACGTAAGTTTATGGCAAGTTTTCTTTAAGTCTTGCAAATATAACATAGGCAGACAAGGTCATCCTTTCTGTGCATACATACTTCAGAGTTTATCTCCTGGCTGGAGGTCACACACCACGTATCCTTCATCTCCTGAACAAAAAAACCCCAATACCAACAAAGATGTAGAATGTGTTACACTAAATGATTCATGGCTTATGGTGAAGCTGAAAAGAAATTTTTGTAAGATTTTATAAGGTTTGGTATATCCTTAGCAACAAATTTTGTGTAGCAAGTATTAACACTGTCCAGAAGCAAGAGCTGGCCTGAGGCTACTACTAAAACCCAGCACGTCTGTTTTGCTATCCTTGCTAAAAAGTTTTTAATCAGCTTTGTCCTGTGTTTCTGCACATTTGCAAATGTTAGTCTGTTTTTCAGCTTAGTAAAAGCAAAAACTTTATTGTTGTCAGGTTTCTTTGAAAGCCTTCTTCGGAAAGCCTGGTCCCTGGTTTGAAGAAGGAGATCTGGATGGTGACAAGAGCTCAATATTTCATGATCTGGATGGTTCAGTGACTGACTACAGGGATACCTATGTGGGCCGAATGGATAATTACTTGATTCAACACCCGAAATGCATTAACATCACAGAATGGGGTGGAGTGGTTTGCAGTGGGAACTATGCTCAGGCTAGTACTTTTGGTTTTCTGTTTGGGGTAAATCTATACAACGAACTACTTGTGGAGTCAGGTAGTGTAAGAAATACAAAATTACCTGCCTTTGGATTTCAAAATTTTTTGACTTTTAAAAATACTTTTATTCATATCACACTTTTCAGCCAGTTGTGTATATATCATGCTTCATCTCAGCAGACTGAGGGTACAGTATCAGATGCTGCAAGATGCTTGTGTTTGCCAAGAGTTCCATATTGCAGCTGTATCTGCTAAAGCATTTCTGCGTTGAAGATGTCTTCTTCCACACAAGTTCTATCTGCTTTTTTTTTTCAAAGAGTGGATTTTAAGGGCTTGTTTTGTTGGTTAATTTTCTAGAGATGTTAAATACCATCTTCTGAATACAAGTCTTACAGGTTTCATTCCCATTATGGCTCCTGCTCTGAGGGGCCAGGTATTATAGCTGATTTTTTTTTTCTCCTCCTTACACTTGTTTGTCTGTAAAATGGGAAAAATCTATAATAGTTTTTTAAATAGTACTTTTATTCAGGAGGTATTTGTCTATTACATAACTCAGAACATCGCATTGCAGCATTTTGGTTAATAATGTATACTGATTGTCCTTCATTATTTAATTTTCTTTTGCAAAGAGACCAAATCTTTCTATTTTCACCCTCTTAAATATCATACAGGTTTATGTCCAAACCTGGAATGGACAGAATCTTTCCATGACTATTGTCCGAGATGAGTATCCAGCCAATCCCATGGTTCTTCGAGGTATTAATCAGAGAGCAGCTGCCTTTCAGCAATACCAGCCAGTAGTGATGCTCCAAAAGGGCTATACCATACACTGGAATGGAAAAGCTCCAAATGTCACCTATCTGTATCCCATTAACTTCAACAAGTATGTTTACTTTATTTTATGGCTTTGATCCATAAGGCAATACTGACATTATGTCCTGCAAAATTACTGTGCATGACTTTGCAACCATCTGGAAGACCAGAGCTTGGGTTTTTTTTGTTTTTTTTTTTGTTTTTTCATAATTACAAATACGGAAGTATGAAAAGTAAGGGATTAAACAACAGACCTGTGCCTGGAGTTAAACACTTGCCCAGTACAGTATCTTTAAAGAAAAATCTCTGGAGAAGAAAATGCACCAACAGTGAAGTAGACCAGAATTGCAGTTGAATAGCTTATCATACTTGATTTTTTTTGGCAGATAAACTTATTAAATATCTCCGAAGTATATAATCAAATATATCCTGAGAGAATCAGAGTTACAAAAATGTTTAATGAAAGACTGTGCAGATTTAATCATCTGGTTGAGGGTTTATGAGCTTTTTGTGTTCCTGTTTCTTCTTTTTTGCAGTGATCTATTTGCTCTGTATTAACGCCTTAACTGTTCCTACGAGGACTCATACGTTTTATTTTGGTTTTAGGAATGACTGGATTCGTGTTGGTCTTTGTTACCAACCAAAGACAGATTTTCTTATAGTATTGGAAACCTTTCAAAGGCGGTCATCTGCTCTGTCAAGCAAGGTGGAGCGCTACATGCCTGTATCTTCAATGATGGAGTTGGAAAAGAGTCGATCAGACAACAGGTTTTACTTTGACAACAGTACTGGGTAACTCTTGTCATTTGACTCTACTAGAAGATGTTGTTTAACCTTGAAGTGTCCAGTTTGATAGTGTTAAAAGCAACTGGTGAGACACCTACATTAGAGGAAAGCTGTTGAGAAGGACTCCAATACCCTTTGGAATGTTTATATGTCTTTAAATCTCCAAACTGCTGTCATTGTCATGGAAATACTTTTCAAGAGCGCCACAGTCACCAAAGATATTTCCCACCCCATATGTCAGGGGAAAATAGGGTATCTGGTGTGCTGCAGAGCAGTGCCTTTTAGGATTTAATTTCTTAGTCCTCAGAGAAATTAACTGTTTTCTTGTTAAACTGAAAATTATAGAAATTTCCAAGAAGCTTTCTCTTCCAACATTTAAAAATTATATTTCTGAAAATCCTAACCTGTTTTCAGCTGTCTCAAAAGAACTTAAAATCCTAGTCTCTTTCAAAAGTACTTCTCACAGAGGCCACTAAGAGCCTTCTGAGAGGTTTTAGATATGGTCAACTTCCAATAAATAAAGTCCTATATACATCAGTTGCAAATTTTGCAAAAGTCGATTCTGAATTTATCATTTGTTCTCTTACTTGTTTTGTTCTGTTACCTGCTACTGTGCCTGTCTGTAATAAATTCACAAATGTAGTTTTTGAACAGGCATTTATGTTGCTTTGTGTAAGAGCCGCCCTGATAACAGTCTAAAATGTAATAGGGGAACTTCCAGTCTTCTGTGAACATTACACGCTAAACTGCCTTTCCAGGCATTTGAAGTAGCACAACTATATTGTTCAGTGCTGTTGGGTGAAACTGAGTATTTCTGCTGCATATCTGCAAAGATCAATGAGCAAGGAAAAAAATTCATGCTCTGCAATTTGGTTTTTGTTTCCTGCAAGCCACTGATCTGAAGACTGGTTCTTTGCAAAGCATCTACATTTATATTGATGTCTCCTTTAATTGTGGGGAATTTTACATAAATTGTTAGAGATTTCCTAACCTTAGTGAACTGTAAATCCTTTGAAACCTTTGGATAGTGGTGCAGATGTGAATACTGTAGTTTGTCTGCTTCTGAAAATCATGAAATATAGCTGTTAAGAGTGAATATAAATACCTATATTTCACCAGTTAATTTTTATTATTTTCCCCCTTTTGTGTAGATTACTGTTTTTATTTCTTCAAGCCAAATATGATAGGGATGGTCACAGTTATTGCTCATCTCAGGGATGTGAAAGGATCAAGATTGTGACCAAAGACTCATCAAAAGGGATAAGTAATTGCATGGCAAAAGCTTACCCAAAATACTACCAAGTACCAACCGTCATAAAGCAGATGCCTGAAAAAACTACTGTACCGTGTACAAAATGTGGCACAACTCAGGTAAAGTAAAATAAGCAAAAACTTCCATAAAATGTATAACTGGTGATGCTGTCTACTCAGTTTAAGTCCAAATTTCAGTCTCTCAGCATAGAATACTGCACTTATCAAATTGCAGTGGTCAGCTTGTTAATCTTCTTGGACTCCTTGAAGGTTTAGAGTCCTTTCTGTAGCACAAAGGTTTCAGGGCTTTTTTTCTTTTGTGCAACTCTTGCTTCAAGTGCTACAGAAGAGGGGCATAGGTGAATTGATGTCTTGCAATGCAGTATTGTCTGTGCTACATGGAGAGCTTTTGCTGCAGAGATCTGCATGGCAAGCCTTCTTTCTGTTTGGATCTTTGACTATTAGCATGAACTTGAAATTGTCTCAGCTATACAAGCTGAGAAAAATATTGAAATTAGGAGATAAAATAGGTTACACTATGTATCATTATATTTATTGGGGTTACTACTACCATAAATAATGCCACTGACAAATGGATACATTTACTTTGGAGCATGGGCTGTCTGTGGCATGATAAAGTGTTGAAGAAACATTAATATGTGTACTTACCTGTTTTGTTTGATATCCAGATGGTATTCACCAGTGACCCTCACAAAAACTACCTCCTTGTGCAGATTAATTCATCTGATGAAAAACAGTCTAGCAGAGGTCAGCAAGCATTTATATATGTAAGTATTCTCTATGGTTTTCTTGTTACTATAGCACTTTGTACAGTATAACAGTTGTACAGCTCTACATAATGCAGACCTCAGTTTTCTTCACTTGAATGAAAAGGTTGTTTAAAAAACAAAGTCAAAAAGCTTATGTCTAAACATCAGAAAGTGAGATTTCAAAGCTCCATTTTATATTTGAATGAATCCATATTATATTTTATCCTACTTGCTAAAGAAAAGAATGTTCCCGTTAGAGTTTAAAATGTTCTGCTTCATGTTTCAATAATCTGTGTGAGTATACATTTATGGCTGGTTTAGGAAATAAACAGAACACATAACCTAACAATTTGTTAGTTAAATCCATTTTGTTGAAATTGTTCATGTGCAAGCAGTTTGCTAAGTTAGTAGGATGGGTCACACAAACCATTAAGCTTTGCTAAAGTCCTCTAAATGGCAACTACCAAAGAATCAGTAGATTTCTGTGTTTGTTCTGATGTGGCCTAGATAAGCCCAGTGATCTGATATTGTATAAAAAGGAGTTTAGTTTGACATTTTCATTCAGATGCTGAAGCGGACTTGCACGTGGTGGTGAAATACCATTTGCAAACACCCTCCCACCACAGAGCTTTGTTTGCACATGCCTTAAGTTCTGCAGTGTCATTGTTGGCCCAGCTGAACCTTCAGTTGTCCAGGCAGACAAATGGCACATGGGCAGCTTAACCTTTGCAGCTGCAAACTTCTGCGGGAATGTGTGTGCCATATCCAGGACAGTAAGAGCACTCAGTAGGAAAAAGCTGGGCTGGAACTAACCTGCTGCAGGGATCAATTAACTCTGTTACTGCCAAGAAGTCCAGGGGGTTCAGTATCTGAATTTTAGGTTCCAAAAGCAGGAGCAATGACTGAAGCAGGTAGTAAGTCACTTGGAATGTGCAATACTCCTATAGAAGCTACAGGCTTAAGATTTCCATGCAATTTCCGAAGTCCCATTAAGCACTGTCCTTTCAAAGGGAAAGCCAAGGAGATGCTAGGGAGAAGCAAGTATTTGTAAAGAAATTACTGTTTCTAAACTAGAGTAAGATTGATTAATACTGAGTGCAGTAGAATTGCTGTTTGATTCATATTAACTTCCTTTTCTTTCTTTTTTTTACCATTCAGGTCAATGACACCATGTTTTCCTTCAAGGATAATGGGATACTTATTGTTGTAGTAGATGCCTGCACTGGCACAGTGTTGGGAAACAAATTATTTTCTGGAGTAGACATTAGGCATGTAGATGGATATTTAAAATCTGGAATTCCACAAAGGTACATGCAATGACCCCTCATTTCCGATATGTCCTGCAAGCTGTAACTCTGCTCTCTGACAAGGATTTAAATAATGATGGATAAAGATATAAGAGCACTGAAAGTGAACAAAACATATATCTAAGTTCAGACAAAAGGAGAAACATAGGAGCAATTTATTGGACAGTGTAGCCTTATTTAGGAAAACTAAACAGATTTTGAACACTTAAAATTTTTCTGGTGTTGCCTTTTTTCTCAAAAATAATTTTCTTTAATGCAACATCATGTAATAACACTGCTTTGCTTAAAACATGATTAATTTTTATTTAATAAGGACAGTGGCAAAGACTATGTGAAAGATATCATACTGGTCTCTCCCAGCAGGGACAAAATTCTTTATCACTAAATAAAGATAAAGAGTTAGTGTCAGAAAATAATCAGCCTTTTAATTTTCTAATTTTGGACCAATGTCTAAACTTGATCTTTTTGATGCAAAATACTAAACTGTGTTTAAATAACACTTTCCAATGATTTTTAAGTTAAATTTACAATCAGTTTAAAACCAAGAAATTCTAAGTACTGGTCTCAGAAAGGGTTGACTATTTCCATGTCAGAAGTACTCCTAAGGAATTGGACTCTGAGGGCAGCTAGCTCTAAAGGCATGTAGCAGAATATTAAAAAAAATGTGTTTATAACAGCTGCTGTGTCTGTGCTGTTCTTGTTGCAGGTCTATCATTCTGCTGAGCACGAGAGGCGATGTAGCAATTCCTAAAAATTTAGCTGAAGCCTTAATGTCCCTGGGGACAGCAAAACCACCTTATCTTCAGAGCAACGGTTGGTGGAAATGTTGTGCATTTCTTTGACACCACCTTTGTTTTTGTGTTTATGTTGGCATGGTGGGTTTCTCATGCTGTGTGTGAGAAGGATGCAGCTGGTGGAGGGTGGTTGCCAGTTTGTACTGGTGTGGCTGCTGTGGGTCAGCTCTTGTTGAGAGGGGAGGTGGGCAGCTCTTCAGCAGATGGGGCAGAAAACCCCTTTATCCCATTGTGTGAAGCTTTGCAAACAGAGAAGTAAGTAGAAGTTCTTTGTGCCTGTGGATCACACAAAAAGAGTCACAGGCTTTTTTTCTAAAGCCTGTATTTTGTGCCTCACCCAGCAAATCTATCTTTAAGCAATCTCCTGTGCCTGCCTAGTATTTCCTGTTCTAAAGTAACTTGAAGCTAGAAATGAGAAGCTATTGGCATTTTGAGGGATGATGTTCAGAGGGTTAGGACAAGTTGTGGTTGAGAAAGCAGGTTTTGTAACTGTCCAATTAGCTGTTTTAATTAATTAGTTTTCAAATTAAGATTTCAGGGTATTTAATACTAAGTATTGAGAAAGGAAATTGCAAATCATTGTTTCCTTGTGAGGTGCATATAAAGCTGAGAGTGGATTCATGTCCTGGATAATACGGGGCAAGGAATTTTTGGGGGGCATGCCTTTTCATACCTAACCAGTCCGTATTGTGCTGCAGTAAGCTTGGCTGGTTTGGTAATGCTGAGGTTTTTCTGTTACAGGAAGCTTGGCCTTTCTGGGCTTCAGAGGAAATATTAAGCCATCCTGGATTAAGCTGTTTACCAGTCCTGCTGGGCATGGGCTCGTTCAGATAGAAAAGTATATCCCTCTGCAACTGGAAGAGTATGGCTGTGCCAGAGCAATTAAAAGCCGTCGGAAAGACCTCGAGCTTCTGAAGAAGGCTTCACAATCTCATTAAAGACTAAGATGTACATAAAATCTGGGGAAAAAATGTGAACTAACTTATTTTTTAATTTATGGCATTTTAAACTATATTGTTATCCAAGTAAATCATGTTATTGTCTGACAGATGTTTGCCAGCATTGACTGCTTGAATGCCAATCTGTGCACCTTCTAGTTGTACAAAATATTAAAGAATTTATTAGTATTTGTATAAACAGGTTTCAGAGATTTTTCAGATGTTTGTATTTACTGTAAACAAGTTCCTTCTGTTTAATACTCCTTTTGTATGTAAGAAGGTATTCATAAAAGCCTTAAGTTTTTAGTAACAGGTGTCGGAGTGCATTTTGGGTTACTTGAAAGATCAACATCAATGCCTTCATAAACAGCTTGAATTGGTCATTATAACTTAAGCATTTTTCCCTCAGCTGTTTACGTGTGTTTCCTTGGGAGTTTATTTATCAATCAGCTCAGTTACATTCTCAGTCTGCTTTCCAGTGTGTTAAAACCCAGTTTCCCCTATGCATGCAGCTGACTCAAGGGATTTCAACTGCAGTAAAAATTGCTTTCCTGTGTGAGAGATGGAGGGAGGAATTCAAAGATCCAGCCTAGGGCTGGGTGAGGATTGTGTACCATTCAGCAGAGTTTTACAAGGCTGTGTGTACAAGCATGGCGTGCAGAGCAGGAAATTACTCTTGTTCTTTAGATCACTGTTTATTATTCCCTCTAAATACACAGGTGTGTCTGTAAGAGTTACTTTAATAAACAGTCTAGAAGATAAGGCTGCAGTCTTGAGTACAGCTTGACTTCAGCTTAGTCTTTTAAAGCTTTTAGTCAGAAGGGCAAAGCTGAGATACTGTTATTCTCAATTTGTTAGGAAATTAGGCTTCTACTCTTGCAGTGGTGGGTTTTTTGTTTTAGGGGGTTTGATTTGTTGTTTGGTTGGTTGGTTTGGGGTTATTGGTTTTTTGGTTTTGGTGTTGTTTTTTCTTTAATTATTTTTAAGGCTATCTCAGCTTTAACTTCTAAGTGAATGGAAAGTGCTCTCAGTTCATTAAGTCATACCTTCTGCCTTAACTTTGATTCTTTTAGTGTAATCATGTTGTTAATTCCTGTGACTTCATATTAGGTCCGTTGATTTCATCTGGTTTTGTTGAAATTACTTGGCTCTGCCAATAGTGTGAAAATCATTTAGAACAGTGGCACAGCTGCCCTTTTTCAGGATCCTCGTCTTTGAAATTAGATTTCAGGGACTATAAAGATGCATTTCATAATAGGGAACAAAAGGTGCCGTAGGGCTAAAATGTAACCCTACTTCTAATAAAACTGACATATTTCCTTCTTCTTGTATATGTTCTCATTCATTCAAGCTGGTATAATGTATCTACCTTTCAGAGATGCTTTGTGCTTTGAATTCAAAATAGAGTGGCTGTTGGAAATGAACTATATGCCTATCTTCTCCAAAGACATTGAAAAATTGTGGGGATTTTTTTTGTGCTTTAAAGGAGAGGAGGCACAATATCAAATGTATTTCTCTGTTCAATTAAAATATGCTACCTCAGTGCTACAATTAAACTGCCTGGTCTAGTGTAGTTTCCTAATTGAGGAGGGAGGGGGGTAAGGAGTATGACACAAGAGTTGAATTGAACAAACAGATGACTGATATTATTTTTATTGTAAAACCATGCCAAATGGATTATTGTGTATTTTGCAGTTTTCTGATGCACAGTTCTCTTGTAATGTTTAAAAGAAAAGTCATTTTGTTAGGGGAAGCTGTGTTAAATCTTTAAGATTAGCTGTAATGTTTGGTGTTATTAATGCAGGGCAGTGTCATTTAATTGCTCTGAGTGCAGTAGTGATAGTGTTTGGGGATTAAAATGGCATTAAGGCTTCCTCTATTCTGTGGGTTATGCTAAGCAGAGAAATAGTGATGAGGTAGTGACCCTCAGGCTTGTGAAGTTGGCCATTATTTATGATATTCTGCTGTTCTAAGTGTCTTGTAAAAATTGTCCTTGGAAGTGTCAAGGATATTCTGATATAGGGCTTACTGATGAACAATTGGACCTGAAGTTAAGGTGTTTCTCTTTTGTGTAAATTTAAACACTTGATAAATAGCATAAATAAATTTTTACATCTGACAAGGCAATAAAACTTTGGGTGTCTTCTGTTCTTGTATCAAGTAATTTTATAGTGTGTGCTGTGTGAATAATACAGACTATCTTATTTCAACACCGGTTTACTTGTGAAGTTGTGGAGTATATCCCACTCTTCATTCAGAGGCAAGTGAGCAACACTGGAAGGGAGACACCGATGGTGACTGAAGTTATGGGCCTGTCTTGAAAGCCAGATATCTCAAAGCCTGTCTGAGCTGCTGAGTCTACAGTCATTTCAGCTCAGGGGAGCAAGGAGCAGCGTTGTTGCTGACTGAGGGGCATCCTATCCATGTCTTCAGCTGCCTGGTGGGGGAGTAAAGAAGGTGAAGCAAGCTGTTCTCAGTGGTGCCCAGTGGCAGAGAAAAAGGGGCTGTGGGCACACATTGAAATGCAGGCAGTTCCACAGAAACAGAAGGAAAGTTTTTATTGAGTAGGTGGTCCAGCACAGGAATTCATTGCCAGAGCACCTGTGGAGTGTTTTTCTATGGAGAAGCAGCTTTAACTGACCGTGCTTTGAGGCAGCAAGTGTCCTGGGCCCCCTCCAGTGGTGATTGCCAGCCAGGTAATGCTGTAGTTGTGGTACATCATTTAAAACCACTGATGTACTTAAGCCTCTCTCTTTAAGTGCACCATCTGCCCCAGCCTGCGAGGGCTGAGTCAGACACTTTGCATGTCTGAAACGGTGAGTCCCCAAACCCATTCCAAAAGGCATTGTAATTGCTTCTTCTTGCTCAGGCTTTGTATTCAAATGGATTGGTTTCCATTCCATGCTCAAATTATGTTGTCCTGCAGTAAATAAATTAAAAACAAACAAACAAACCCACATAAAACACACACCAAAAAAAGACAAAACAAAAAAACCCCAAACAACTAAAGAGGAAGATAAAAATAAATGCTAGGGAGGTGTTTCATAATGCAGAGNAGATTAAGTGTACTAGCAATAAGGCCCTCTCTCTGGCCAAAGGCACCACTGGAAATCCAGTATATGAGGGATGAGAGACCTATTCCCAAAGAGACAGGATGATGGCAAGGACATGCTTAGGAAAATACAGACTTAATTTTGTGTTGTGGGACAGCAGGGACAGCTGAGACCCCAGATAACTTCTGACCCAGGCCATGAGTTTCCTGTTCAGGGCAAGTCCCATAATTTCCTCTGCTTCCCCTCAACTCCTTTTCACCTTGTGTAGGAAGGATGTAGATCTAAGGATAGTCATCCAGCTCTGACTGAACAGCTCAGCTGGGTTTAATACTATCTGGATCTGTAGCTACACTGGTCAGTGAAGGTCATAGTGTTTGTCATGGTTGTATTTGTTTAAGGTGCCAGAGTATCTGTGAAAAGCAGTAACCTTTCTACTTCAAAATGTGAGCTTTACCCGGTCATTATTTTTCTGTGTCTTCTGGTCATACTTGCTCTAGACTTATGGGAAGGTTTTGACCCTTCCTGGAGTTCACAAACTTATTTTCTTTCCTAATGCCTTCTCTTTGCCCTGTGTCTTGGGCTAGTGAAAATTCTAAAATAATAATCAATATTGAAGTACCTAAGGCCACCTCTGGCCTAAGAAAATTTATGAGCTTTTTAATAGTATAGCTGGGGACTACTGCAGTTTTGCAGAGTAAATTTGCACTACCAATTTTAACTTGCTAAATAAAAAAAAGGGTTTTCTGGCCACTGACTTGCATGACTAGGAGCTGGGACTGGAAAGTCATCAACTCCCCTTCTATTTTTTTTCCATGATGAAATTCAGGGTGGGAGGAAGTAGTTTTTGGATATAATAGGAACAATTTTAAACAGAGAAGAGACTACCATTACCTCCAAGTACCTGAAGGTACAGGATTGCTGGAGGGGGGACTTTTTAGAAGGGCATGTGGTGACAGAACAAGGGGGAATGGCTTCAAACTGAAAGAGTGTAGCTTTAGGTCAGATATTAGAAAGAAACTCTTCACTGTGAAGATGGTGAGGCACTGGAACAGGTTGCCAAGAGAAGCTCTGGATGCCCCATCCCTGGCAGTGTTTCAAGGCCCAGCTGGATGGGGCTGTGAGCAACCTGGTCTAGAGGGAGGTGTCCCTGCCTATGGCAGGGGGGTTGGAACTGGATGATCATTAGGTCCCTTCCAACCCAAGCCATTCTATGAATCTATGAATTTTGGAAGAGGGCAATCTCGGGGTATTCTGAGATCAGCCTAGCCTTTTTGATACATCAACTTGTGCTCTTAAGCCATAATGAAAAAGTTCAGAGAAACTTTTGCTTTTCTTGAAGGGTTTGCTGCTCTCACATTTGATATATTAGTGAGAAATTGGCTTGGTCAGATCAGAGAAATTTCAAAGTAATCAGTCTGTATAAACTTTCTCCCTAAAGGCGAATTTTCAAACTTTTTCTATTTCTGTTGTGTGTACAACTACAAAGCAGATTTAACTGCCTTGCGTGGAGAGTGAATTCTTTGTTTCATCTCTTTCCAAGTTGAATAGGTTGACAGGTGAATATTCTAATTTATAATATTTTTTAAGGAATTGTTCATAGAACATACAAAGACCTGACTTTATGTATAATTTATTCTAAATGGAAAATAAAAACAAAGTTTCAGGATTATTTTGGTGTGTGCAACTACTCTAAATAGAAAAGTTCATTGCTGGAACTGCTATAAGCAGCTGGAAACACAACTGTCTCTTTCCATGCAGCATTTCCAGTGACATTTTCCACAGATACCCTAAAGTCAGTTCAGGGTGTGTTTTGTGTAATTGGTAGCTTTTGGGGATGGATCTCAGATGATATCATCTTTTTAATATCTGTGAAGTTCATGAGCTGAAGATGGTTTATTCCATCTGTAGGGTGTGAACCATGATCTAATAGTTTTCCTTTAGCTCCAGTGCAAATGACTGGTGTATGTTCATAGTAACAGCAAACAACACTATAGTTATCTGTGGTCTCATTTCTACTACTGAAAAATGATTCTATGATGAGCATCATTCAATAGTATGTATTGTACATTTCTGCTTTTTAATGGTTTTTAATAGTGTAACATTAATTTCCATATGCAGCATGTGATTTGTTACGTTCTTTTTAGCGTTCTGTTGATATCAGGTTTTTCTGTCCTTTGCTACAGTGAAATACAAAGTGTTAGAAGGTATTTGTATCTACAATCCCGTGAATTATAGTAGCATGCACAATTGCCACTGGGTTGATTCTTCTAGCCAGCAGACAAACATGCAGTAAGAATTCATCGTCAGGCTTTAATAGCTGAACACAGAAGAAAATGAAGATATAAGAAAAAAATTTTTGCAGTCTCTATTCCCTATAAGCTGTTCACACCTTTCTTTTTTCTTTGTAGGGATCCTCACCACTTTCCTCTTAGTCCTTAAGGGCTGGGATGCTGCTCTGGTTAAGTATCTTATTCCCACACAATGTTCCATTTTTGATATTTCCAATGTTTTGCCGCCTGCAGATCTGTCTGAGTAACTGTCAATCCTTCTTTCCCATTAAATCTATTTACAAAGTTTCTTAGAGAGTGGGTTGGACCTCCTCTGTTTTCCCACTTTTTTTGAGTTTCAGCATGTAATGCATCTCTTTGTGGTGGTGCATCTCTCCTGCCACCTCCTTGAGCTTCACTGACTTCAGAAACGCTCATTAGGCCTTGGCCTTGATGTGGGAAATTACTGTGGCTAAAGCAAATCCTCTTGCAACCCTAAAAAGAGTGGTGCCAAGTGAGACCCTTTGAACTCCCCTGTACCACTGTGGGGTATGACCAGAAATCTCCCTCGGAGTGGGCACCTTTCAGAGCCAGTGAAGGGTACTTGGGGATCGCAGCAAATGCTGACCCCATCCTCGAGGCTCAACCTTTCGCCTTTTGAGAAGGCACAAAGGCATCCCATGTGAGTACTTCACTGAACCTGGGGACAGTTTTTCACAGGTGCATGCCTTGTACATACTCCTCTGGATCTGTGTGCAAACAAGTGTGAATATGCTATAGTAAATGTGCTGTGAATTTTACACTCTTAGATGCTTAGGTGCTTCAGATTTATAAGTTAGACATAAGTTGTGCTTGCAGTAAATTCTGCAGTAAATTCTGTAGAATCTTCTGACAAATTGTTTAAGTCTGTCTATTGATTGAGTGCTGTTGAGTGCTCTTAAGTTTAAGTGATGTTAAATTCTTTAGGCCTAAACCTTTGGTCAAGTCCAAGGCCCAGTTTGGCAAGGGCATCCACTCTGAACCTTGAGATTCAGTAGGAGAATTATCTCCCTTATTCCTTTTAATCATTACCCTTTCCCATCCTTACCCTTTTCCCATCCCCAGCTTCTATGTATATAATTTTAAATCAATTTTATTTTTAGACTGATTGATTCAGATTTTAGTCTGATTTTTCTGTGTGCTCTAACTGTCCAGTAAATAATAGAGTGAACTTCGTCAACAAACTTTTTTACATTTTCACTTCTATATTAAACCTGCTTTACCAGTAACTTTGCCAGTGATTCCTTGAGCAACCTAATACACTCATTCATGACTCTCTAAACAGAGTCCTCACTCAAAATATACTTCTTTCATAAAATTTTCTGTTCCTTGTCATTCACATTGTAGCAAAATTCACATGTTCAAAATTCAAGAGATGCATAGAAATATATTTGGCGAATAGGCAGTCAGGTGCGGGGACACTGCCTGTGTCACAGAATCACAGAATCAGTCCCTTGGAAGGGCCCACAGCAGGTCATGTGGTCCTACCTCTCTGCTCAAGCAGGGTTGTTCTGGAGCACATGGCGTTGTATCCAGACAGTTCTAGAATATCTCAAATGAATGAGACTCCACAACCTCTCAGCATCAAACTGAAGGAATTAATAGCATGGAACTTCTGTAAAAATGTTGATTTCCACTTCCTATTTTTGTGTACAGTATTGCTTTCTGAGTATCAAACAGGCCCTTTTTAATCTGTCAGTCAAGGGTGGGTTTGGATTCTTCCTTAGGCGTCGCTGAATCATTGATTCATAGACTATCACTGAATCTGGCTCATTGAATGAGCCAGATTAAGCACTTTGCAGCACAGGTTATGCACTGCACTTTGCAGTGAGTGTCAATATGAAGCTTAGAAATGCTGATATCCTCTCTTTGTAGGAATAATTGGTTGGGGTTCTTTTCTTATTCTTCAACTTCCTTACTTTCACACTTCAATCAGTGCAGTCTTTACTTCTCGCACGCTCCCACCCTGGGCAGTCCTACACAAATAACATTATGGTCAGTAGTGGCATACAAGCTCAATTTCCAAAATGAAGCTAATAAACAAAGTTCACAGTAATACACATATGCTTAACAGTTATTGATTATAC
Organism: Hylia prasina; assembly: GCA_013397195.1. Taxonomy (NCBI): domain Eukaryota; kingdom Metazoa; phylum Chordata; class Aves; order Passeriformes; family Sylviidae; genus Hylia; species Hylia prasina. The sequence continues at coordinate 123,895 of VYXD01010361.1, forward strand.
AACTAGAAAACAAGTGCCCTAAATGAATTGCAATTTCTAGATTTATGTGTCTTTAATATATAAGTGCATAAACAGCTCTATTAGTCTAGTTTCCAAAGAAGATCCTAAAAATTACTAAAATATTTTTGTGTGCAAACAGTTCCCCTGTTTGCCTGTGGAAGTCTGATCTGTGAAAGAGTAAATGATAACACAAATTTCCTAAAAGTGAAGTTGTTAAGGAAGGTCACTGCTGGATTGCCCCAGACCACGAAGTCTCAATACAGAGCTTAATAGGGAAGTAAATGTTCTGTTAGGAGCACCATGTATGGTAAATTTGAGTAAAAATTCTTCTTTCTCTCTCACAGGTGACTATACCTACACTATAACCAATATGGGAACCTACATATACAGTTAATCAAATTCTGGTCATGGGTTTAAAAGATTTAAACACTTTGTATCTTGACTGTAAACATTGAGAATTCTCAGAAATGTTATGCAAAAATAATGAAGCTGTACAGAGACATGTCATTTGCTAGAATATACCTGCAAAATGGAAGTACAAAGTGAGATGAAGTTTCTCGCTAGGCAGAGATGCAACAATACAGGCAAATCCTTGCTCTCTAAAGACAGAAATTACCCTGGCCATCGTTGTCATTTTTTGAAGCTGTCATTCAACAAATGCCTAACTTGTGAATAAGCTATGTGAGGTTTAGATCATAGGAACAAGTGTTTGAATGAAAGTGTGGGGTTTTGTTCATAATTATTGCAGAAGTAATTTTGCCATTTGTACCTAAAGTGAGTGTTTAATTCTTCTTTTCTTTTTTTTGTAGTCCATTAATTCTTGCTTTAAATTCTACTCCTTACTTTAAATGCTACTCCTAAACCAAGTTCTTATATTGGATCTGTGAACCTTCTTCATAAACAACTAATGAACCCAACTGCATCCAGAGGACAGATCAATGAGATGTAGAGAAAAAAAAGCAAACAAAACCCACCTCTCTCCAGGTAGCAAGGTGTGGGGGGATTCGTGTGTGTGTGTGTATTTTCACTGACTTTTCACAAATTGCTCTGCCCTTCCTTGGCATTGATGCATTTGCTGTCATACGGCTTATTTTTCATGTGACAGATAAGTTACAGGAATGCAATTGTACATAATTTTTTGGAAGATAGGAAGCCAATTATGCTGATACCAATAAATTGCAATCTGTATAATAGTCCACTAGGAATGGGATATCTAGATCTTCAGGTCTGGTTTTGAAATACAATGCAGTAGTTATATATAGAAATACTTTACTTTCCAGCAATGTCACCAAGGCTCATCCCCAAAGCTTCTTTTACTGAGTGTCTAGAGACTGTCCCAGAGAAAATATGGCGGGGAATTACAGGATAGAGAAAGTGAGTTGATTCATCATGGAAGAGAATTAGTTTAGGAAAGAAATGTCTGTAAATGTTGGCATGATTTTTCTTTTTCAGATAAAGTATGTCACAAACAGGAATAGATTTCTGTGCAGGAAACAGCTCTTCCGTAAAAGGGGCCAGGGAACAGAGTGTGTTAGGCCAAGACAGTGTCAGAGCAAGCAAAACAAGTACAGTGGCTACTGATTTCCTTCCTCTGTCATGCATAATTTATTGCAGAACTGCAGAGAAGCAAATGGTCCAGCTTTCAACACAGCTATCACATCTATTCAGACAATAATGTGTGCTCTCATCCTAACAGATACTTAGATCAAAAGATAACAGATATGGAAAAGCAAATGGGGGCAGATGAATACATTTGCCAGCAAAATAATTTTCCCAGGAATATTACCAGAAAAAGGAAAGTCCTGTTCTGAAGGAAGTTTTTCAAGAAAAGATTGGTGTCAGGCTATGAACTGCTTTGACCAGTGGAATTTACATTTTTGAGCCTCCAGCAAGGTAATGCTTGTTAAGAAAGAAGTGCTATGATCTGCAAAACTAAAATTTACTCCTATTGATTTTACAAGCACTGCTTTCAAATACAGAGAAAACCCTTCATGCACTATGGTCTCATATTCAGAAAAACCATAGATGAACTCACAGAAGAGAAGTAGAGGTGTCGCACCTGCCTGGCTGGAGCCAGCAGAAAGAGAGAGAAAGAATATGGCCGAGTAACTCAGAAATTCAGTTCAAAAGAATCTGAAGCCAAGGTTTCTGGAGTGAAACATTTTGGAGTGAGGCTTCTTTGAAACACATCTTTTCAGGAGCGCTAGCTAGTGCATGGTATCTCAGACCCTGGGAGGCTTGTGATTGTTTGCAGGAGGTGTTTTTGGTGTGTCTCAGCTACAGCCTGTAGCGGTGAGGAGTCCCTTGCTGGGGTATTGGCAGATCCAGTGTGCTTGGAGCCAGAAGAGGCAGTGCCAAATGGCAGGGATTGTGGATTGCTTTACCACTTGGCACCTGTCCAGCAGATACTGCAATTTCAGGAGATCTCCCTGCCAGGCAAAACAACAAAGAAAGATTTGCCACCACATTAACTGGTTAAGATGAATTTGCTGTAATTTAAAAAAAGGTCACTTTAATTAATGGTTTAGTGTAAGCCTCTAAATTGAAATCTTGATGGAGGGAATTAGAATAACCTCTGAGTGAACTTAGCTGGAGCTGTCATTTGAGCACCACAAGAAACATAAAGTGTGCATTTGCCATGAGAGCAGATTAAAGAGTATCCTGGATGGGAGCACTGGAGAAACAAATGAAAAATTAAAAGAGACAACACAAGTTATTGAAGAAGAAATTTTTCGTAGCTCCCACTCCAACCTGAGCATTAAACTGCAGATGTTACTCACAGAAAATCTCCAACACTTGTCCGTCTTCAAACACAAACCTGAAAGCAGACTGTTGAGTAAAATCTGAGGCTGACTCTCAGCATGACTGAGGATCATGGTTTAATCAACCAGCAGAGATGTTCTCAGGCAGCTCTGCCATAGCTCTCATGCCCTTTTACATTGTAATTAAAAAACACAGTAAAACCTCAGAAGCAGCTGCCTCTCATATAAAACATTGCAACAACACACTGGAGAAAGGAGAAATTGAACTTAGTTTGGAGGTAGGAGTCTGTTTTTGTCATCCTGAGTTTTCTTTCTTTTAAAGTTATGCTTTCACCAAACATTAGTGTGTGGGCTCTGAAGAGCAGATATGCATGGCAATAAAGATAGCTTCTGCCTTTCAGGAGCAGATTGCAAGGTACAGATGGAGATAGAGGACAGCAACTGCATGTCTTCTGCAACAATCTGCATATTTGATGCCAGCTAATAATTGCAACTGCCTGCTCCAAACATGCTTGTAGCTGAGCCCATGGAGTTGTTTGTTCCTAACCTATTGCCTACACACCTTCTTTAAATACTGTGCAAAGGGTCAGGCTCCATGCATTGCCCAGCATACCATACCAGGAGGGGCATCTGAGTCATTTTTTCTTTGTCCATGTCTTGGGTTATGGAAACAAAAAAATGTATTCTATTTTCATCTCCTGAAAGCAGTTGGGGAAATGTTTTGTCTTTATTTTTTGCTACTCTGGGGGAAGGGGGGCGGATGCCTTTCTGATAATGGTTCAGCTATTAAAACCAGGTGGGGTACCGTTCCTTATCTCTTTCCATCTCCACCACCCATCCTCCCTCCAGGGGGGTATCTTCTGTTAATGGGCCATTAAGGCTCACCAATGACAGGACACATTTACATCATCCCATTGTGAGATGCTCCACCCAGTGGGTGGGGGCTCCAGGGTCCCTGCCTAGATAAAAACTGAGACTCAGAACCCCAGACAATCTGG
>VYXD01010361.1:127794-145612 GCA_013397195.1 Hylia prasina
CATTACAGAGCTCTTCCTTCCGGATCATTTTTTTAAAGAGACATCAAATGTGTAAAGCTCATTAGCTGACCGTAGCTCAGACTTAAACATCTATTCGATATTTTTCTGTCTCCTGCTCTTAGCCATCAATTTTTCCCTCAACCACTAAGAAAAAAAGCTCAAGAAACCACTAGGAAACCTGGGCCTGTGAGAGTGTGTAGGAGCCAGGTGGGGACCTGTCAGGTCACTGGAGTGGCCACCATGAAGGGGCTTCGATCCCAGCAGTGACAGTACCTGGTGGTGGGAGTGTGACTGTCAGAGTCTCACAAATGGTCAGGCTGGAAAGGTCCCTTAAAAAGGCTCTCCATGGTTTTTGTTGTGGGTTATGCTGCACAGTTTTCATAGCAGAGCAACAAAGTTGGAAACAAAATGTTTCTGAGCAACATTTCTGTGAAAGGAAAGCCTAGGGGCCCAAATACTATTTTCAATACTATTTTTATAATCCATATTTGAATAGAAATTATGCTATTTTGGGTTTTTTTAACATTGTTTATTTTTGCATGTAGGGCTTTATATTTCAGCAGAGGGCAGTGTGACTGTACTTAGAATTCAATCCATTGATTGGGTCACATGAAAATAGAAAAATATTCTGATTTTCCTCAGTCCTTAAACCACTGGGCTATACATGTAGGATTTACTTATTCTCCAGTTTAATCACTGCCCCTTCATCACAGCTAAAAGATGGGAAGCAAGGGAGAAAAACTACTTGTTGAATTAATATATTTAAAAATAAAATAATCTCACTTTTCTGTAGGGAAAAATTAGCTAAGTAAAGGCTTGGACATTTTTCTTCTAGGGTACCACAGTACAATGATGTACTGAGTAGTCATTTTAACAGTACAATGTAGGCATTCTAACAAAGAATTTACAGAAGCTACCGTATCAGAGGGTACGAACACAAAGTGCAAAAAACACCAAAAACAGCAGTTTGTTCCTGCTGTAGCCCAAGGTACACTAGTCACTGCACCTCCAGCATCTCCAGCTGCCAGGCTGCCCCTGCTCTGTCAAGTGCTGTGAGCTGGGCAGCTCCTGTGTGAATAGGAAGCAGAAGTGTTGCTGTCAGGTGCACTTTGATCCTGTTCATTCAGCTGCTACACAGACAGTGCCATTAAAAGAGTAGCAAGAGAGATCTTTCATATGAGGCAGTTTAAGTAGCTGATAATATTTCCTAAGAGTAAGTCTGTCAAATCTTTCAGAACTGTATGTGTATATTTGTATGAAAAAATTAGGTCAGGATAACAAAAAGAAACTAATACAGGCTAGTAAAACCATCCTTTATATTTCCTGCATTGAGTCACTACTGTCCAAAACTTATGTTTATTCAATGCTATTTTATCCAAAAGTGATATTTGTATTTATCACAGATCATACATGACTTGGCAGGGTTGCTTTGAGCTCTCCAGATAGGAAATCTTATTCAAGATATTTCCTGATAGTAGCATATGTCTGAGGAAAAACAACTTGTTTTTTAAGAGTGACCCTCTTCTTTCCCTTCCTCTCTGGATTAAACATGATATTTTTTGCAAAAGAGAAACAAGAGTACCTTGTGTTTTAGACATCAGATTTTAATCCTGGGTTCTGCAGGGTGCTGTGGTGCTGGACACTTACTATTTTCTGTGGCACGTGATTCATTCCATATGGTTGTCCTGCTGGTGTTGGTTGTGATCCATTATACAGGGCTTGGACCAAAAAGACCTTGGAAAGGTTGGGAGAGACACTGGGAGACCTTGAGACACTCTTTGTGGTTTACAGGTATCTAATGCCAGTACCAGGAACAGGTAATACAGGAAGGGGGCTCTGTGGTAGAGTCCTGCCCTGCTGGGGTCATATGTCCTGAGAATTTTTTTCTATCCCTGTGGATATTCAATACACCTGACAAACACAACAGTTATGCACTGTTTTTAGGCAAAATTTTATGGCATATTTGCCCACCACATTGTTGACACGTTGCCTTAACAAAAAGCCATCAGCAGGATCCTTCTAATGAGACCATTTTTTTCTTCAAAATGTACTAAGTAACAAATCCTCCTATTTGTAAAAGTCAAACAACAGTGACCTCTATCTAATTATTGTTCCTACTCCACCCACAGGAAGAGTTGCAGTAGTACAATTTGTCTGAAAATTTTTACGTCCTTGATTTGGGGGTAAACATGACAGCTGAGACTAACAGGATCCTCAGTGACAATGTGAGAACAATGCCTTTTTTTTTTACTTGCGCTTTTCTTTTGACATGTTATCACCCTTGTTGCTTTCAGAAGATTGACAGATTTTACTGTGTGACTCTGTCTGTCCCCCACTGCCCCACAGAAATAACCTCTGTGCCATTTGCATGGCCAAACCAAGCAATTTAAAAAATATACTTACTTCCATCTGTGATTCTAAATTATGCCATTCCCCTTGTGTTTAAAAGCCTTTCTCTGGTGTCTTCTTGTGAGCCTGTAGGTAGTGCAGGTCCCTAAGAAAGCAGTGTTGCCTTTTTACACTGACATTTACAATATAGCAGCCACTTACTATTCATTCTTTTTGTCTTATAAAATACAAAAAGAGATCCTACACTGCCTGTTACTTGTCACCCCCAGGCTTGCATAAAATGGGAAGCATGGAAAGTAAGGTTAAATGTTTAACTTTTTCAGAATTTTTTTAATGATTTACCATTATGTGAGAAGGAGGAAAAGAGATACACTGTATATTTGTACTGGCTTGAAAAGAAATAGATAACCGGAGTGATGAGAATAGACTATGGCATGATTGGCATAAACACTTCTCTTCATGTGAAGATGGACTTTATGTAGCAATGTTGTCATTTATATCTATGGATTAGAAAAAAACCTGAACAAAACTGAACAAAAAATTTTAATTGAATTTTAATGATTTGTAGCACATCCATTGCAACAGAAATGAGTTAGAACTCCAGTCTAACCAGTTAATGAACTCCAGTTAATGAACTATAAATAGCAGTCCAGCTGCGTAAGACCATCTCCTTGTATTTCTTGTGGATAAAACTGCAAATTGCCCCCATGAAAGCTCAGCTGAGCCCTGTCAGACTGCAGCAGCCTGCAGAAAAAAAAAGAGTTTGCTGTAGTTGCATTTCACAGAGGTGTGTCTTAGCTGATGAGCTGATCTGAGAGGGGGTGATATTGAAGGTGAGAAGAGCAGGTACTGGAGACATGGGAAACACATATGCAGGTTTGAGTGGCCCCATCAGCCACAGGAGCAACTGGGGGCTGTAGGTGGGAGTGGGGGAAACAGCATTGCCAGGGTGGCCATGGGCAGCAGAACTGGCTCTCCCAGAGCCAGAGAAGGATGTCCAGGCATCCCCAGGGCAGGAGCGCTCCATGGCCAGCCAAGCAGACTTCTGAGAGCCACCCTCATCCACTTGTGGCACACTTCTGCTGTGGCCATTGGTGGACAAAGGAGACCCCGCAGGGCTGAAGAGAGACTGGGGAGACTAAGGTGAGGATGTCAGGAAAGCGAAATATGATCTGGCTCATCATTTGTTCCCCATCAGGTGCTTTCCTCTGCCCATTTCCTTAATTTCCTTGCATACTCCTCCTCGCAGGGGTGGCCTCTCTCCCAGAGTCCATATCAACTGCACTAGTTAGACTGATGACTCTGGATAAACTATTTAATTTAAACCATCAAGCCTATTTGATTCTTGCTGTGCAAATGGTTTAAATGGCTCCATTCTGAGCTTAATTCTCTTCCCTTCAGAAATATTGCTGACTCCCTGAGCATAGTTTTGATTAGGTTTTGATTTTAAAGTGATACAAGCATGTAACTAGATTGTATTATTCATTTCATAATCAGTTTTATCTATCTAATTTAGATCTGATACCTGTGAAGACGATTTCTTGCCATTTAGCATTGGCTGTGCTATCTCATTTTAATTTGTGCACAAATCCAGCAATTTTTGCTGATTTAATTCTGGTCTTCTCCATCTTCCAATCTTTGATGCAGATTTTTGTTAGTCCACTCAGCACTGGTTTTTTGTTGCAAATTTTTTAACATCTGCTGCTGTGTACACACACTTAGTCTAATTGTTAGAAACTCTCAGGATGACCACACATACATTTCATAGTGTCATAAAAAGGGAGGTAGCTGAAAATCTCATACCTGTTTAATTTGTGCTGAGGTGCTAATAAATGTCAGGCCCTGGATTTTGTTTTAATATGACTTGGTTCTCCAAGTCATATTAAATCCTTAAGAGGACTTTTGCTTCTCTCAGTCTAAGCTGGTTAGAAGGCAAACAAGTCTCTATGAAAATTTGTTGATATTAATATTAGCTGAAAAGAAGAATTGTCCTTGTGCTTAGGCTTGGAAACTTTGACCTGAAAAGAGTGGTGTGGCAAGGAGAGTAAAATCTTGAGTCAGCCCAAGAGCAGCTGCCTATAAATGTATGTCATTCAAACCCACCAGTTTACAATCTAAGCACATGTTTAGCCCAGCAGGCAACACTGTGTTATAAACGCTCTCAAACACAGCTGAGAGCCAAGAGCAGCAGACTGTGTTTACCTCAAGACCCAGCTTTGCTACCCTGCAATGCTGGTGGCACGAAGATCTCCAGGCATGTTCACAGCGAATTGTGGAATCACAGAACATCTCAGATTGGAAGGGACCCATAAGACTCATTCAGCCCCACTGCTGGTCCTCAGAGAATTGCCTAAAACTAAACCATGTGCTTCAGAGCATCCAGGTGCTCCTTGAACTGTGTAAGATTTAGGCTTCCCTGGGGAGCCTGTTCCAGTCACCCTGTTTAATATTATCAGGATCTGATAAAGTTATTACATTTTGAAAAAACCTTTTGCTGGAAAAGGCAGCCATTTTGACATGTGCTGCTTTGTAACAGCTTTATTTCTCAGTTAGTTGTTCTTGCTTTGCAACTGGTTTCAGCAAGAGTTTTGCAACTGGTTTTATGTTCCAGAAAGAGTTTTGATGGCTACTCTTACCAGGAGAAAACTGTTAGACAAGTAGTTATTACAATACAAGTATTTTAAAACGTTATTTTCTGCAGTTCAGGTATGGAGATAAAGTCCATAAGACAGAGTAAAAATGGATACAGACAGATAGATATATAAAGATACAAGTACGTGTCAGGATCTGGGTGGTAACTTTGGCTCTCAGTCCCCAAATTCAGCATGTACCAGAGTGGCTCTTTTGAGGTCTCCTTTGCTCTATTTTAAGTATCATTGGATTAATGAAATTATCTCTTGTTCATGGGAGATAATTACATGAAAGGTTTTGTATCCAAACTCCAATTTCAGTCTCGTTGGTGCAGAAGGCTCTTCTCTGTTCAGCTCAATCCTATGTATCACATATAATATTGATGAGAAGACTTACTTTCCTGAAGATTTTTTTTTTTTTGGTCAAATCACTCTGCATCAAGTAAATAAATCTTGAACTGAGATTTTGGGGAAATAATATTTTGAAGTAAGATTTATTTTTTTCATCAGCTATGTTCAAGCTAGTCAAGTTAACCATGCGTATCACTATTCCATTGCCTCTGTTTATTCTGGACTTCATAAGTAACTGAATTTTCCTTATGAATTATTTCTGGGGAACTTGTGGAGCGAATATTTTTTTCCTTTTTCCCTCCTTGGTTTTTTATTCTTGTCTCTCCCTTTTCCATTATTTTTCTATTGTTCTTCCTTTCTCCTTGTTTGCAAAAGTGGCACAAAATAGACTTATACAGAAGAGTGCATTCTATACTTAAAATCCAGCCTAACAAAATTATTGGATTGCAAACTGTGCTGGTATTTGGTAATAGACAAGCCTCGCAAAGAGCAGTATCAGCAGCCCTCAGGTACTAGGATTCTTCTAATCAGGTAATCTAACCTAATCAGCTAAAGGAAGATTTGAAGCCACTGCTCTGATATTTGAATAAGAAAAGGGAAATGATGAGGTTCCAGGCAGAAGGGTTTAAAGGCTGACTATCCTTTGTTCCTCACCGATTTCCAGAGATGAGTCAGACAGCCTGTGGGTTGTCCTGCCAGTGACTCTATAACCATCTTCTTTTCCTTCTGACATGGGTGTCACGCTGCTGCTCAGCTCCTCGGATGCTCCGCCTGCAGCCCCATTGCTGCTTTCTGCTCATAGCTCTGTACCCTTTGACCCAGGCTGTGGGGACAGTGTTTCCCAGGGCCTCTAGTGCAGTATTCCACCTGTATTGTGGCCACACTGCTCTTGTTATGCTGTAGGGCTCACGGCTGTTCCCATGGCCAGCCCTGTGCTGTTGTTACAGGAGATTCTCCTGGGAAGTGGCTGCCAGTGTGATGAGATTCATCCCTCCATCTCCCTACCCTGCAGCTGCTGCTCTGTCTTTCATTTGGAGACCCAGGAGACCCAGTTACACACTATCACAAAGCTCAACAGAGCTCAGCCAAATGTCCTTGTGGCACATAAATTCTGCATTCTTTGTGTTCAATATGATTGATACATCCTTCTCCTTAAACTTTGTTAACTCCCACCTAGGTCTGAGATCACTGAAGCATGTCAAGCCCTAAACTTTAACAAAGTGATTCTACCAAAACGTAATTTATCTTTTGAACATTTGGACATCAAAAGCACCACCAGCCAGCAGAGACTTCAAACAGGCCCCGATGAAAACCTGTTGTGTTGGTATGGGAAAAACCTTTGAGGTAAATCACCTGCTGCACAAGGGAGGAAGGACACTCACACTTGGGAGGATGTTCCTCTGAGGGCACCACAGCACTTTTGTTCCCTGCACCCCCCTAGCTACTTTTTTTTGGCTTAATTTTCCTCTGAAAGTAACTTTGACCATTAGAGTCATTAAATGTCACCAGCTATAGACCTTGCCAACATACTTCAAGTGCATGGAAAGCTGTCTGAAGACATTTTGTGTAGCAACATTCTCCCACTATTGTGAATTGTTGTGAAGAGATTTTTCTTGACCACTTTGTGAGAAGTTTTACTTAAATGTTATAAGAATTATTAATATACTATATTTGTAGGGCATGCTTTTGCTGTGCCTGCAAAAGAAATACAGATTTTTGAAGCAGAATAAGGTGCATCCATTGGAAATCTGTCACATTCAAACTTCTTATCTAGTTAAATTACATGCTGGGCTGCTGCCCTAACTAGCTAGATTTCACAGGTTTTTGCTTTGTAGCAACGCTTCTGGTCTTTGTCCTACATGTGCAGCTATCTTATCCACTCCTATGTGTTCCTTCCTATCTATTAGATTAGAGTGCTTTAATAATTAGTACTTTAATCTGTGTTAGTGAAACCTTTTCTATTCAATAATAAAAAGAGTAATTTTGTTTAAATTTTGGTAGGTTAATCTTAATTTGTTGCAGTGTAGCAACCTGTTTTATATAAAGGAAAAGTTACACACAGAAACATGCATATTTGTCTGACTTCAGATTATTTTCCTCAAGTACAAGTATACATCTTAAAAGTTTTGCAGTGCAGCTAGAGAAACCATTTGAAAATTTGGCACTTTGGCAGAAATTATTGAACTATAATTCTGGATAACCTGAACATGTTTACATAGCAGAATGCTTAAGCTGTACAGCTCATCGCAGCCTTCTGGTCCAAACAGAGATCTATTTCAAAAACTAATAATATAATTTGAGGTTTTGGGTAAAGACAGAAGTGTAACATACACATGATAGTCTCCATCTGTCTGATTGAAAGGCAGACTTAAAACTTTACCTGAGGAAGAACATCAGGCAGCAGGAAGATGAATAGCTTCAAAGATGGAAGCGTAAATCAAAATTTCCCAAGTTTTTTTCTAGTGGTTTTAAATATCAGGAATTGCTACCTTGCACACAGCTGTTAGAACCTTTCACTCTAATTAAAGTCATGAGGTTTTTAGGTATCACTAATTTTTATGTGGACCCAAACCTTGAATATGTGGTGAAGGATCCATGCAAAAATGTTTCATGTGTAAGCATTAAATCAGAGTTATACTGGCAGTCCAATTCCTCCATGGGTAAACTTTGTTTTGGATGATTTTTCCATCTCTTAAAGTAATTTGACATCATCTGGAAAGCTGCATGTACTGTTTCACAATCAGCATCCACTGCCTTGTTCTACTCTTACCATAGTATGCTGATAATCGCAGCTGCATCTTATGGACAAGACAGTTTTGGTTTCCTGAAGATATCAACCACTAGAAAGTAAATAGTGGAAATGAAGCAGCCATAATAGTCTAGGTTCAGGAGTGAGGCATTTGTGGAGAATGGTGAATAGTTTTGGGGGAGGGACATAAACTATGAGGAACACAGCCACCTTGGGAGTCAAGGTGAGAGCAAAAAATGTTTGCTGCCTTTCAAGAAATCTTTGGTTACCTGGAAATGGAAATTTCCCTTGGAGGTATACTCTTTGAATAGAAAAGCATGTGCTGTTTGTCTCCTTTCACTCCTTGGGAGGGAGTGAGGGGCCTCTGCACACATTCACACTGCACCACTTCCAGCACTTTGCTCACACCCTCTAGCCATGGTTTGTTTTCTGCAAAGCTCCAGAGGTTTGATCTGACTTCCTGACTTCCTAGTCTGGCTTTCCATGTGGCATGCTTATTTCAATTTTTTTATCTCTGTTTGGATGTTTCATTAACCGTCTTAAGCAATTTTGTGGATGGGAGAATAAGGGATCTACACTTGTGGGGAAAAAATGTGGCATTTTGAAAATAAATGCAGTATAAAATAGACACATCTGAAGACAAATGTCTGATATATTTCTTTACGCATTAACATTTCCAGATTGATGGCAATTTCATATAAAATACTCTGTTAGAGGACCCTTATTGTGAATCCAACTCTTTTTCCTCTTCTGTCAGCTGATTTTGGATGTGTATTAACTGCATTTTCAACAGCATGATCTAGTTTTCTCTTTTGGAGTTTTATTCTACATTATCTGCAATGCCAGAAGCACCCTCTATTATGTGACTAGATGTGGGGAAGGCCAAATTATTTCCAATCTGTAATTAGTCTTCACTTTGCTTTGATCATTTAATCAGCAGAACCCACAAATGCAAAAGAAACTATGTAAATACTTGTATGCATAGCATAGTCATGACATAGGGGATCTCTTATCACACTAGCAAAGTACAAGCAGAGGGAAAAAAATGGGAGAGATACAGCATGGAACACTCAGAAGCCACATGTTCTGGCATGCTGGTAAATAAAAGAGTTATTTCCACGACCTTTATTGCATATATGCAGGGTGATTCAGATACCTTCTGCTTGATGACTGACTTTTCCAAGTCTTCCATAGTCATAAGCTAGTGGCAGGGAAGGTTTTTAAAAATATACAAAATTGATTTCCTCTGTACAGAACTAGGCAAGTACTTGCCATCAGCGATGGTATTAACATGATTAAATATTTTTTTTAAAGTCATTCTGATATTGCTAATTGACATACTGAGTAGTAGCTTAATTTTTTAATGAATCCCTCATCAATCTCCAGCTATTTATTTGAAGCGTAAATGAAAAGTTCTATTAACATTTTATCTGTGTTCTGTCACTTATGATATTGAGAAACATTGTTCGGAGAAGATGTGAGCAGCAAGACGTGCAGCCTGGGATTCCTTGAGGGATGCATCCCCAATAATGCTAGCCCCTCTTGAAGATCTCCTGCGCACTGGTGGTGGGTTAGGACAGCTGCTTTTCTTGTCTCACTTGTGGGCAGTATTATCCTTTTGCCACCCAATGGCAAACTATAGGGTTTGAAAATGCTGTGATATTTTTGGAGGTCTGGATGTAAGTGTCCGTGTATGAGTGCCATTAAAAACCATCATGCCATCTAGCTGGCTCCTTAAACCTTAGTCCAGACTCATCTCTGTTTAAAGGATAAACTCTATACATGCTAAAACAACACAAGACGGGCTTTGCAAAAGGATTTCTGATTTTAAAGGAATGGAAAAATGTGAAAGATCACAAGTGACTCACATTGCCTATCCAAGACTCTGTATTTCCTACTGATAATGTAGTTGCGAAAATGAAGTATTTGACCAATACAAAGCTCTGGCCCTATTCAGAAGTGAAAACAGAATTTCATTTTCCTGGGTCAAAGGAGAGAGTAGCCCAGATAGGCTTCTTTGGGTAGCACAAGCTATTTTGTTTTCACTCTTTTAATATACACATTTTATTGGAAGAATTTAAAATTACTTTATAAAGCAGCACTACTTCCATGGTAATTCTGGGAAAAAAAATTCTTTCCTGCAGTCACAAAACACATCAGAAGTAGAGTCTGTAAAGTAGCTAGTCCTTGTACATCTCATCTTTTCCACCTGAACGCACTGAGAATCTACAGAGGTCCTGCCACTAGGAAAAATATTAGCATAAGTGAAATTCAAAACTGCATTGAGCAATTTATATTTTTGATTATTAAAAGGTTATTTTTTCTTTTATAAATAAGATTAAAATAAATCAAAGTTTAAATCCCAGCAAAAAGGGAAATACACAGCTTTCCTCACTATTCAAACACCTCAAGACACCTAACACCTTCGGTCTCATTTTCAAAGTATTTGGTGTTACAGACCATCCACAAGTCTATTGTGTTGATAATTGTATTCACAAATTTATTACTTTGATTATTTTGATTGTTTACTCTGGTCGTATTAGAATCAACCACTGTCCAGACAACACTTGGTGACAAGGAGGTAGAATTCATATATGGTGTTGAGATACAGAGTACAAAGGAAGGTATGTAGTTTAAACTATTGGCTCAGATCTCTTATTTCTGTGGGGAAGAGTTTGTGCAATAGGTGCCCTTTCATGTTTCAATACCTGAAGTGCATTTGAACTATATTGAGCAGCTCAGCTTTTTCAGTGTGTGTGCTCTGTCCTGAAAGTTTACAAATAGACCAAACATAGCAATCTTTAGTGCATATCTTATACACAATTTTGCATACAAATAACTAATTCTTAATATTCCCTTTGTAAATTCATATTTTTTTCCCCTTCACTTTATTGATGGAAAACTGAAAGCAGAGAAGTGTGCAATGATATTCTCCATAAAACACAAGAGTATGTTGGTCACAGCCTGGAGATGGGACTTATGAGCCCCAGACCCTGGGCTTTTCAGCAGTACACCCTGCCCTGAGCCTCCAGAGTAGTTATGCTGCAATAATAGAGACTCATGGACCAGAATAATGTTCTGAGAAGAGGCCTAGAAGTTCCTGAAATGTCACTATAACCTCTGTGGGACACACAACGTGCACAGATGGCATTCTGTTCCCATATGGCAGTATGAATGTATCGTTGGAGAAACGGTCCAGCTGTCATTAGCTAAAGAAGAAGCCAAACTCTCTGGCCAAGGAGGGTGGCTGGTGCCTTGCTGCAGTGAACCCCGGCTCTGCTCTGATCTTTCACACTCACCCGTGGCTCTGAGCACAACCAGCCTTGGGCAAGGCTCCTAGGAAAATAGAGGGAACGCCTGTCGGCTGGTCTACACGCAGATTTGGGGATATGTTTTTGTTGATTTAGAAAGGTTTGTAGCTCTTTGGTTTGCATGAGTGAATTTATATTATCATCATGTGGCTTTCTAACACAATGGGTGATTGTTAAGATTCTCTGTTGGAAAATAAAATATGGAACATTGGCTAGCTAAAGAATTCCTCTTGCCTGCTGTTCTTCTGTTTGCCTAAGATTGCTGCATTTTTTTGTGAAAAAGGACACACCTTTAAAATAAATCCCAGCTGGAATATTTTCACTAACCTTAAAGAAAGGAAGGAACAGGATAGCAGCCTGGAGTTTTCACTGAAACTAATACAAGTGCAAGCTCACATTGAGGGAAAGTGAGTTTAAGGCCATGTGAGGAAGAAGCATCTACCACTTAATGGATCTATCAGCTTCTCCCACAGAGAGACTCTAAAACACATTTCTCTTTGCCATACTTATGTATTTTTGAATAAGGAGAGCTTGCAAGCTAGAAGCAATGTCAAGGGTTTTTTGTTTCGATAGCTAAGAAACTTGGTGTAGCTTACTGATGATACAAAAAGCATTCCTCACATTTCAGGGCTGGTACGAACAGCAAGAATGCAAGGATGGTTTTTAAAATCATAATAATGCCCAGATCTTTCAGTACACCTGTATGCATCTTCTTCATGTCATCTTAAAATGTTCAGAGTAAGTTAGAGAGCTCTTTCCCTCCTGGTGCAGAGTGAATGCTAGGCAGGAGTTGTGAGACTGACAGCCTCAAGCCAAAGATAAAGGGATAGGGAAAGGCATATGTCAATATTGATATGATTTTCTTTGAACTTGAGAAATCAAACTGTCAAACTGAGACAATCTAAGTGTAAAAAACCTTCAAAAATCCTCCTCATTTTACTGTCAACAACATCACCACCACACTTAAAATCCCCAGGAAGTGTGGTGTGTTATAGCTTTTATAAAACTCTATTACTGTACAACAACCCCCCTAAAAATGTTGGGGTTTTAAAAAATTATTATTTTATTAATTTTTTATTTTTATTTTGTCCACTCAAGATTAAATATGAGGATGTCCCTGTTTAATTTTGAAACTCTCCAAACCTAATGGCAGTTTTAGGTCTCAGTTCTCTACTCAGCCTCTTCTCCATAAAATCCAGCCTAACTAGCAGTTTCCTTTCTTTTTTAAATAGCAAGGATTAAAGTCTTGCCTCATCTTCAGAGTGCAACTACAGTACCTTCCATAAACACTCAGCCTACGTTTTCTGTGCATAGTTATATTGAGCAGGCAGCTGAAAATACTGTAATATGTTTAATTTAGGAAACAAGATGGATTTCAGCTTGATTACTTTATATTTACTTTTCTTCTCAAGTTTTAAATGTCAAAAGATAGAATCTTTTGGCCCAGAGCCTGACCAGGCCTTGCCTTCAAGACCTACTAGAACTGCTCCTAGAACATCAAAGATAAAATAAGAGAGAGGGATATTCATCACATCTAAATTAGTTTCTGCCTCACTGGCATGTATTTTAAACATGCTCTCTTGTTACAGGCACTTTGCTTTTTGATTTTCATTATAGACATGAGCTATATGCTAGTTGCAGAGTTTTAGCTCTGTGTGTGTATTGGAAACAGAGATTTGATATGAAAATAGATGTTTCTGAACAGAAAGTATTGTTTTAGCTTTCTGCCTCTGTAAGAGCACCATATTTAAAACTGTCTTAAATGAAAGGTATTTTCTCTGTTTAACCTATAACACTGTGTGAATCAACACATAGAGGCAATCAAGGGCAACATCAAATCACAGCCAAAATGCTGAGAGTAGATTTATGTCATTACCTCTCTAACAATGCTGGACGGGTACACAGGCTCTTGTTCCCTTGGGACACAGACTCCCTGCTCCCTGGGGTCACAGACTCCCTGCAGGTAGATGATGAACAACATTAGGCATAATAAATGGCATTTTTTCATACCAACATTTTTAGCATTCCCAGCTGCAAGGTCACTTTGACCTAAACTTTTCCCTCCTCTTGCTCAGTCCTCTAGGTTTAGCTCTTTGCTCCCAATAAATATTAAAACTTTTCTCTATGTGTAATCATACATCCATTCAGCATCAAAATAACTTTGCCTGTATTAGGTTAATTTTACATTTTTGTGCCTTTTTTAACATTTATGAGTGGTATCAGAACAGTATCCATCATGTGGAAATTCTTGCTGAGTTTTAGGCTTGCTAAACAAAATTATTTTTATCAATTTCATTCTTAACAGGATTGCAATATATGATATTTTGTGACATGCTACATCTGATACACTTCAGAACCTGGCTGTACGGTGGAGAAAATGAAATGTGTACGTTGAAACTTCCCAAGAGCAACAGGCAAAGCCAAAAGTTTGTGTCTTTTGTATCTCTTGTGGTCTGAAGGAAAAACTGGCCTTTCAGAATTGGCCAGACAAGTCACCATGTGGGTAGGGAAATGTGATATGAACCAACAGGGTACAACAGCTTTCATTTGCCTCTTTCTATTGTCATTTATCTTCCAGCAAGCTCAAAGGTTCTAAAGGCTCTAAATTCTTCTTGCAGCATATATAGCTGTTTTAACATGGTCCAGGAGCTTGCAAACACTCAAGCATCTGCAGAAACTTCGTTCTTTTCATATTGAAGCCATTATTGAACCCTCATTTATTTTTCTCGTCTGGAAAAGATCCTTGCCTTAGTTTTTTCCTTTGTTTTGTTTTTCTTTTCAAGTGTGTTGAGAGATTATGAAATTGGTTATAACTGAGTCAATCAGAGCTTTAAATCATACCCAAGGTTTGGATTAAACACAGTTTTGTCCATGTGTCGGGGGCTCCTTACCAGAAGCTAGATTTTGATGTCTGACTCAGCAGAAGCAGCCACAAGAGATTCTGATGTGCAAGCTGTTTACTCAAGGAACACAGCATGTTAAATATTAACAAAGAATTTAGGCAGAAGACACAAATTCAAGGGGAGCTCTTGACAAAAATAGCCAAACTGCACATAAGGTACAGGGCTACAGAGTCAAATCTGGGAGAACTGGTGGGGGTGTGGTAAACTCAGAGCTCTGGGAATGCTTGAATTACATCTGTGAGCTGCAGCAGGGCTGTTTGGTAACTACTGCCAATAGTGTGATACCAATGAACACTGTAATCCCAAACAGGCCCAATGTGTCAGTGTTGCAAAGTGCAGTAGAGTGTAGCTGGCACCCCTCCCACCCTTTGTGGGCTATGCTGTGTTGGGTCTTTTGGGCAGAGAAGATACCTACAGAATCTCTCCTTTTGGAATCCAGGAGTGTGAACTGTTCTACAGCTACACAGGAAATCTCATTACTTTCAGCACATTCCTGCAGCTAATGAATATGTACAAAAAGACAGAAAAAAAGACAGAAAAAAGACAGGCCTGACAAGTGCCGTATTTGCCACAAAAAAGAAAGCCTCCACAATTTTATTTGTCACAATAAGCAGAAAAAAATATATGAACTAATGGTCTGGTTTGAGATGAGGAGAAAGAGCTCCAAAAGTATTGAGATTGCTTATTCAAGAAACTAGGCAGAATGAAACAAATTTGCACTGGTGTCTACAGCTCCTGCTCAGAGTCAGTTAAAACAATAGATGCCATTTTCAAATCAAAATTTTATTTAGTAGAAAATGTTCTCTGACTTCCCTTCTTCTGTTAACAATCCTTTTTTTCTGACAATACCTCTCCTGAATGTCCTTTTCCTGCATCTCTTTATGTTCCTACTAGACTTGGAGAGAAGGTAACTTTCAGGTAAAAGTGGGTTCCTGATTTTTCCACCATGCTTATATCCAGAAGATAACATATTTAGACTTCAAGGAAGAAAAAAGAAAAAAGCCAGGAAATATGAAGACTGTTTTTTAAAATTATATCAGGCCATGTCTGACAGTACAATTACTTTACTGTATATCCAGTGGATCCTTCCCTTTGTAAAGGCTCACTGGGCTTGACAGAACTTAATCTAGAGGCACAAATTCTTCTTTGAGTCACCCTCTCTCATGACAGAATGCAAGTTCAACAGTTTAGATAACTCCAGCTCTGAAGCTGTATATTTCATACAATCATAGTATCACAGAATGGCCAGGGCTAGAAAGCACCTTAAAGATCCAAACCCCTCCCTTGAGAGCTCCAGGTAGCAACCTCTCCAGATATTTGCTGACTCTTTTGGTTATTCCTCTTCACACCTATCCTTGCTTCCTCTGTGTGGCTGATATCTATGTTATGAAACCTTCTTTTCTGCCCTCTTCCTTTGTGACTCCCACAAGTCTGTACTCATACTAGTGTTCTCCTGCCTTTGATTATGTCCCATCTCAGTCAGGTTGGTTATGGTGACAAATGTTCCTGTAACTGACCAGCCCTGCACAATCCTACTAGCACTGAGGCAGAAACAAGGGGGTTAGTTGATCCTGCAGCAATAAATTAATGGAATTATTTCCTTGGAAGCTGGGAGACAGGAAGCAAGGAAGGAGGATGAGCTAGTGGTGGCAGGTTAAGCTCGTAGGGGGCAATTCACAGATTTGCATTTTTATTTCTAAGGTTCCAGTGACTCCTTCTTCATATGAACTATCAGATAGGATTAAAAAGAGAGTAGATAAATAATGCATGGTGTTATTCACTGAAAAAATATTGCTAAAATTCACTTCAAACAGCATACTCTATTACATAGTCAGATTTTTCAGAGGTCTTCCATTAGTGCCCATTTAAACATGTAATATTTTCCAATTAAATGTGTTGGTAGGAATTATTCATTTTAATAATTAAAGCATTTCCAGAGCTCCCTGAAGAGCGTTACCATGGAGGATTGGACCCTCTGCTGGGAACATTCACAGCATGTTAGTGTACACTGTAGGCCAGCTGCTTAATGTCAGTTGTGCAGGAGCATGAAATCCAGTCCTGAGGCATATTAGCATTGGTTGCATAGCTGTCCTTTCTGTGGCTGTGCCAAAGTTAGATTTTTGAGGTAGCTTTTGAATTCTGGGGCTTTTGCAGCACCTTTGCATGGGCTGCATATCTGTCTGTCTCCTGCTGTACCTTATGGTGATGGCTTCATCATAGATTTGGTCCTCTGAGATTGTTCATCAAGGATAAAATTAAGGCTTTTATGCCCCAATTATCTTTCATTGTCTCATTTCTGGAAGACTGCTAGCCCAGATCATTGATAAGTTGTTCTTGCCCCAACTTCAAGTCATGTTCTTGGCATTCCTTTAATGATCAAAAATCAAGACATCTGCTCCTCATGGGTATTGAAAATCTTGTGGGATACTCTGGAGAGAGGGTTTGATGAGGCATCCCTGGCCAATATTTCCATTTGCCACCTCCATGCAGTGCATTGGTTGGCTACCAGTGGGCTGGTGTGGCTCTCACCCTCCCACTGGAGATGGCTGGTGCTCTGTGTTTGTGTGTGGGCACATGAAATGAGAGACCGACTGCAAAGTAGTTTAGAAACAAGAGATATGATACAAAATCAAGGGGTTTTACCATCAGAAGATCTCCAGTTCATATTCATAGACTTAAGTTAAACTAAAAGAAGCCTGACAGCAGCTGAAAATGAGAATCACAAGATCCATGTATCCTTCAAATTTAATAAAACTGCTTCTGGTTTTGTTTTGCATAAATAAAGAAGGAAGAGGATCAGAGAACTGGTCAAGATATTATGTTGTTTCAGGAAAGCATAGAAACCTGAAGGCAGATTTTTTAGCTAAACCAAACAACTAAAGAAAAAAAAGAAAAAAAAATTAGCGAAGCAAAGTGTCACAGAAAAGATGTCAACAAAATAATTTAATTGTTATTACAGGTCTCTTTGAACTATTTCCTTATCTACAGATAGAAAAATCAGTTTAGTTAGAAATACTAATACCTCTTAAAAACATATCAGCAATCCAGACCATCTACATTGTCCTAGGGAATCAATAATGCTGCGAAATATTCATATGCTTTCTTGGTCCAATTTTCAATGCTTATTTCATACCCTTATATCCTTGAAATGCTTACAAGTAAAACACAATTTGTGTTCTTCAGGCTGTGATTTGGAGATGTATGGAAGTTTATCAACAGTGGGGTTATTATCAGTGGTCAAAGATAAAATATTCTGAATAATTTGACATTGAAAGAATCCTTAAAAAATGAGTTCTGAAATCAGCAGAATCCAGTGGCAAGACCTGAGAGAATTTTTCATCTTGAAAATATCATCCTAATTACATAAAAGATGCTGATACGTAGACCAAACAATCAGGGCAATTGTTCAGTCATTCCATTAACAACCAGAAACCAAACTCTTGTCTGAAATTGGGATAGCCTCCATTGAAGGGCTTGAAAGTTCACAACAGGCAGGAAGATAATTTTCTACCTCCATACCATATA
>VYXD01010361.1:145649-169347 GCA_013397195.1 Hylia prasina
ACGTTATCTTGCTGGGTGGGGGGGGGGGGATGTAAATGTAATAATTAAAAAAACTGCTAGAAAGATGCTCTTTATAAGGCCAAATAAATGTAATTAGTCCTCTTTTTCTGATAGCTCTATTCCAGGGACAGACAAAATCTGGCATTGGATTAACTGTTTATAAGTGGGATTTTGAATGCTTAAACTTCTCCTGTATTGTAACTGATGGCTAATGTGCATACAGTATATAAGTGGAAGTGTGCTTGTACAGTTTTGTATCTGATAACAGCCATTCTACAGTCAGCACTGACATCAAGCCTTGCCCTATTTCTGCCTAGGTGTTGGCTGACAGAAACCAAGGCAAATCAAATCCTGGGCTGCATCCATTGCTGGAGACAGGTACAAGATCATTCCAATCCTCTTAGTACTTGTCAGGTTGCTCCTGGACTATTGATGCAGTTCTGGGCCCCACAGATCAAGAAGGATGCAGAAAAACTGGAGAGAGTCAAAGAAGTCTGTGAAGGTGGTCAGAGGGCTGAGGAGAAGTTGAAGGAATTTTGTATCTTCTTGGAGAAGAGACTGATCATGGAGAATACATCACAGTATTTCAGTACTTAAAGGGTGAATACAAACAGAATGGAAGTTCCCTTCATAAGTGGACACAGGGAGAAGGCATGAGGCAATTGTATTTGCACTGGGAGAGATTTCATATTGACATAAGAAAGAATTGTTCACAGTGAGGACTACCCATCACTGGAATAATTTCCCCACGTATGTGATGGAGTCCCCATTTCTGGAGGCTTTCATGATGCCTTTGGACAGGGTGCAAGGTAATCTCATAGAGCTTCCTTTTCCCACAAATATTGGACCAGGTGATCCTTTGAGGTCCTTATCAATCTGGACTGTTCTGTGATTCCACAATCCCACAGAAGCAGAGAAACATTAAAAAGCCAGAAAAATTTGTTTAGATAAATCCACTCATGGTTTGTTGATTTTGTATGTATCAAATCCACAGATTCCTCAAGAATGTTACCTTTTCTTCATGTCATTGCAAAGTTACTTGAGTGTGCAGAAATAACAATATATTTCATACTCAGCTTGGTGTCTGTCAGACAAGCTGAGCTAAAAAAAAAGCTTTTAAAGCTTTTAAAACTGAGCTTTAAAAGCTAGCTCTAGACAGAGCTAGAATTACCTAACAAGCATATTCACTAAGGATAGCCAGGACATAGTTCCGGATCTTCTCTTCTGTAGCCTGAATAAGTGCAGTCTGTTTCTGGTCTTTTCTTCAAAGCTTCTTTGCCAAAGAAATTACAGTCCATACCTTTGCATAAAAACTGTGTTTACCTGCATTTCCATATCACTTGGTAACTCTTATGAAACTAAGTCTGGAAAATGCTGGCACATAATTCTTCATGTTCTTTGTGTTCCTTAACTTATCACTGGCATTATCTGGTGAAAGCAGATTGAGCTTAGTAGCACTGAATGAAAAGACAGTAAAACAGACTTAAAATAATTCTCATTTACAATTATCTGTATTCCTAAAATGATGTTGCACTCATCGATGAGAGCAGAGCAAGCAGCTAATGTCATTTATACATCTCATTTTTAGCCCTGAGCACTGATTTGCACAATCTATTTCCATCTTCTCAATGACTTGCCTAGTTGCACAGTTTGTGGCTTCATTTAATACATATTAGTTAAACTGCGATGGAACTGGAAGAAGTGACTCAAACTAGGGACAAAAATAAGCAATTGAATTATAACATTTATAAAAGATAATTCACAAAACTGTCTTCCTTTTTAAAAAAAATTATTTTCTCTGCTTTTATTTTATGAATACAGCACCTTACTTTAAATTGCCTCTTATGACAGTACTCGCTGGTGCCTCTGAACTCGTGCAGCGAGGTCATAGGTATTTGGTCTTATTGTGAGCCTCTTTTCTAAGGGAGGAGCTTGAAAGTGGCCCTATGACAGAGAAGTCCAGACTGACATGGCTTAGGCACTCCATCTACAGGAGTACCAGCAGGTGCCTACTCAAAGCTAACTATAGCAGAGCAAAGTTCTCCCACCCACCTCTGGAACCCGGAACAGGACAATCAACCACTGCAATCTTCAGAGTCTAGGGGCTTACTCCTAGTACACATGCAAGACCAGGATGGCTAAATCTAAAATCAGATCCTTGTTGTCCAGTCAACAATAGAGTCCCTGTTGCTATTGCTGTAGCTGTCAGCATTCAATCTTCTGGTACTGCATCCTCTCCCTGTGCCTATCAGGAATCAACATCCTTCCCTGTTCAACTGCTCTAGGCTGTCCCTGCGGCTGTGACAAGATGGATTTCAGCATCTCTTGGCTCAGACATGAGCAGGAAAGGCTCATTGGAAAGATTGACAAGGTTAGTAATCCTCCAGCCCATACCTGAGAAGACCAAACTGGTTGTGAAATTGTTCTCAGACCTCTGAAGTTAAAAGCACAGTATATAAAGGCAGACCAGCATACATTTCACGCCTTCTGCCTTAATCCATCTTATCATGAACGACAGCCAATGAGGAATGAATTTCCAAAAAGTTAAGTCCACAGGACCAGTGCTGATAGGAATTCCCTGTATCTAATGCGCCTTTAGTAACCCTAAAGTTTGCAAATACTCTTGGTTTATAATTAGATCTTCAGACGCATGAAGACGTGTTGCCTGTGACTTGGCTGAAACACAGACAATAAAAAAACTTAGTGGCTGATAACAAATAAAAATATTTGGCAAAACCATGCATGTCCCCACAAATACTTTGTTTATCTTAGTTTCTCCACAGCTCTTGGCCATGGGTTCCTTAAGGAATCTAGGACCCCCAGGCATACAAGGAGTTTCCTCACCAATGAGTAGTCTCAATTTCTCTTCTTGCCCCCTCACTTTCCAATATTTTTCCTTTGACAGCCAGTCACACCCTTAAACAAGAGCTCTGTACCAAGAAAGAACCTTTATTTCCCACTGCTTTATCACCTCCTGGCTTGTAAGACTAGTAGTCATATCTCAAGCTTTGCGTAACATAAAAAACCCCAAGTATTTTTTTGGACATCACTTTTTCTTGAAACTCCACCTGTCCTGTTTACACAAGCTTCACCTCAGTGGGAGATTTTCAAGAAAAGTGTGAGTCTGCACCATCACAGCTTGCATGAATGCCATTGTGTGGGAGAAGTTAAAAAGTTTGAGTTCTGACAGAATAAAATTTAAGGACCAACTGCATCTAAGAGAATTTTGTGGCAGTCTGGTAAGATACCGTTAATGCTACTGCACACTTTATTCTCTTTCTTTCACAATCACAAAGCTGACAGTGTTGGTCAGCAAGGCCAACAAATATGGGAAGTGTTTGTGAGGAAAAATGGGGAAAAGGGAGACAAGGAAACTTGTTCTGCTTGTCAGCTCCTCATCTCAGGCAAAAAATCTCTGATGTGAAATTTGGCTGTGAAGGCTTTGAACCGGGTTGTCAGGTTCAAGGAGATAAGATGTTCATGTAAGAGGCGTTGTTCATACTGGAGAGCTGAAACACACTTCTCTAATGCTCTTCTTGGTATCTTCCCTGACAGCTAATGAGATAATAAGAATACAAGTATATATAGTCATTACTTACACCTTCCCCCAACTTTGTGGTGCAGATCTGACCTGTTTCTTCTCCACTCATCTCCCACTCCACCCACCTCCAAATGGCTACCAATCTGTGACATTTTTTGCTCATTTGTTAACAGTTGTGCAGGCTGGCCTTCCTGTGCATGGAAAAACAAAGTGGTTCATTTCCTCTCTGCACATCTACCCCATATGAACAACATCAACACAGGCTCTCTTGAAAAATATTACTATAGCAACTGGTCTTAGGTGTCTCTCAGCAAGAGCACTCAATAAATACTATGTAAAAGCTATTCAGCTCAACATATTAATCCATTTGGCCGCATTGCCAGCTTTGCTCCTGAGAAGAAAAAAAGAAGTTTGAAATTAGAGAATTAATAAAGTTGCTGAGTACCTGGTAACAAATAGTAAGACAAATACATGAATAAGCAATCAAAAAAGAATTAGTACCTTTTACTTTCAAACTCTTACTTCAGGTGAAACATTCCACTTCAGTGTTCAATGTTCAGTAATCATATTCTAGGAACCCTTTTCAAAGCTACTTTTCACTGGCAATAATTGTACAAGCTATGACAAGGAAGACTGAGGTTTTAAGTTCTTGAGGTTTTTTTCATTCTAAGCCAACTACTCAGCCTATCTCGTATTTAGTTACATGACTGTTATGAATTTTTCTTTGAGCACATGAGGATTAAGAAAGAGATGCATTTTCAGTTTCAAATCTAATATATGACTTGGAGGGAAAAAAGCTTTATTAATGTCATTATTGTAAAACAAATATCAGTATCTAATAAGATTATTTCAAGGTTTTGTACTAATTACACTGGTGGATCAAAGGCTGTCTCAGCTAGTGAAGGTCTCAAAAAAATGTTGTATCGGACTTGAACTGTGTCTGTATATTTACATACCAAGCATATCTGAAAAAAACAACATTGAACAACACGAGAAAAGCAGAGGTTTATAAAATGGTAATATAAAGAAGATCCTAACTTACTCCTATATGCCCAAGCTACCAGTGGTCATCTCAACAAATCTGGCATAGTTGCAAATCTCAGAGAAAAATACAGTGCATGCCTATGTCTGCCTGAAAAAGGAATTGATTTTTGTGTAACTGAAAAAAAGTAATGGAGTGGGTTATATTACATGTTGTCTCCTTGTCATGTGTTATTTCTACTGCATTATGCTGCCACTGTATGTCACTCCCAATAGCAGTCAGATTTTAGCAAGGTTTGGGATGTTCTGGTGGGGTTACACTGTTGCTTGCAGGGAAAGAACCACCCCCATTTAAAAGTAAATATAATTTTTACTTCTACACAGGACTAATTATTCATAGCATTATGTTACTGTAATTTAAATCCAGAGAACAGCCACTGGCAGTCTGTGCTTTGTTTCTGGAGTTTACGATGTCATTTTCTTTCACATTAAAATTCCAGTGGCTACACTACAGTTAAGCCATTCACATTATTATCTTTTACTTTATATTCCAAACAACTTAGAAGCCAGTCCACAAAAAAACCTGAAGTTTAAAACTAGCCTTTTAAACACCTTAAAATGCTTTAATTTTTTATCACTGTACAATAAATATATAAGAACACATAACATTGAAAACTATTTCTCAAATGATAACATGTTTGAAACTCAGACATTGCTGCATAACTGAAAAAGAACATCAAAAATCATACCATTATTTTCTTCCATTGCTACGAGTTAGAAACTCTCAGTTGTAAAGAGCACACATTTTGTCTGGACAAATTCTTAGCACTGATTGCCTTTAGACATATTTGAGGCGGGAGAGGTAATGTATATTTTTGTATTGCTAATTTTTAAGTTTGTACTGTAGTTTCACATATTAATTTAAAAAATCATCATTATGTAATTTTTCTTACCAATCCTCCTATCTTTTGTTTTAAAATAAAATAGATTGTGCTTGTTATTCTTTCCAGGATGAAATTTGGAGTAAGGTCTGACCCACACCTGCTGTTTTAGCCAGATGTTATCTTAGCTGTCAAAACCTTTATTGGAAAAAAATAGTATGAGTGAGATGAAAAAGCTAAAGAACCTTGTATGTCATCAAGATAATGTCTTTCTCTGCTTTCTGTTTTCTTCAATAATAATGTGATATAGAAATTTTTACTTTTTACTGTAAAAATGTAAGTCTGCAAATAGACAAAAAATTATGGCTTTAACTTTCTTCAACCTTTGGGAAAAAAGGGGAAAAGAGTGAGGAAATGTAGTTGAAATGCAGAAAGGGTCTGGATCTTCTGTATCTGTAGGACTTTTTTTTAAATCTGAAATCCAATTTTGCATGAAATTTTTTTATGTATGGTACACCTTAGCTCTCAGTTCAAAGTGCATTCACATAGAACAGCAAACTAACCCAGAACAGCAAACTAACCAAGAAGAACAAACTAACCCAGAACAGTTAGTTTCTGCCCAAAGTTAGTCAGGAAGAAAATGTCAATACAGCTTTCATCAGACCTTTCAAATGCTACACTCAAAACTGCAGAGAGGTGTATACACATGCTCTAGAATAAGTTCTTGGAGGGTCCTGGTCCCAGTATTCTGCTTTCTCAAGGCAAAACCCCCAGACTAACTTACAGACGTAGAAACTAGTGTTTGGGTCTAATCGTCTGTAGTATTGTTTAGATTTTCCTTAAAGACAGGGAGCACTGGTTCATCTCCTTTCTGTGCTGTGGAGATGCACACATAGAAATCCAAATGTGTATGAATGCATGTTGCCTGCTGTGGGGCACAAATCAGCAGTAGGTGCCTGTGGGAACCCAGAGACATGACAGTGGGAACAGGCTGAGGAAACATTCAAGGTTTGCTGGGACAAGTGGATAGTTTACAAGAACGAGTGTGATGCAAGCAGGAAATTCTGCTCCCTATTTCAAGGATGCCTAACATTTCTGGTGATTCAGGTAGCCACTGGAAAAAAAAAAATGTTATGGCATATGTAATAAGACTTCAAATGGGAGTGACAATCTGTACCTGAGCTCACTGCTGCACTGAAGTACTGTCCTTGGTTTCTCTCGGTGCTGCATCAGTCTTGACTCATGCATTTCAGGGAAGTGGTTAGGGTAACAGCTGTGAGATGGGAGAAAATTTTAGATACGTAGAAGCAGAGAGAGGAAAATAATTTGGTTTTGTTATATAACAGGTGACCCAGCTTACTGATAGAAATGTTTTCCTCCTCTCAAGTTCTCAGTGATTATTTTAAATGAGGGCAATTAAACAGTGTGTTCTGAACAGAGGTTCTTGCTAAAAGGCATCTATACACAGTCTGAATTACTGCCATCAAACAGAGGGCATTGCTATGGAAGCAGAGGTCAGGGTGCTTCTGACTGAATGTCACAGACAGAACAATGACACAAAACCTGTACCCAAGGTTCTCAGAGCTTCCTAGTATCTAGAAGGTTCTAAAGGTGTCTGGAAAGTTAAAACAAAAATGGAGGTATTTAAGGAACTTTGTCAAGTTTTGGAGAGTGACAGAGAAAAAAATACCGTAAGTGTGGGTTTACTGGGTCACTGAACTTTTTCATATTTGACAATGTAAAATTAAATAAACTACATACACTATATGGGAAAAAACTCTCATTCTTATTATTGTTTCTGCTCAGAGGTGGGGTTTTTTTAATATACTTGTACTTTTACAGGTACATTCTTCAATGTTCTGATACCTGTCCAAAGGCACTGTCAGGCAAACTTCAGCTTGAACAAATGATTTTGTTCTTGCTCTAACAGTGACTTGGAATTCCTCACTTTTCCTTCACTTGCTTACAAAGAGGTGAAACAATTTCATGAGTTTGCTGATTTTGAGGGCAATAAGCAATGACTGAAAGCAGAGCTCAGGCTGCAGGGGTGCTTTGTCCGGTAGCTCATGCCCCTCAACATGTTAGAAAACAGCATCTTCTCCATCTCTCTGTGACACTGGCAAAGCTGATTCAAGCTTTTATTTATACAGCCATAAATAAATAAAGTGAATTGTTAAGTAACCACCAACTGTTTTATTGTAGTTTGCCATTAGTGTGAAAGGTTTGCCAATTTATGCATCTAGCAAGTAATGACATCAAGTAGGAAAAGAGGAAGCTCTTCTCACAGGGGAAAACTATCCCTTCCTGAATTCAACATAAATGTAAACAGAGGAAAATCAATCTATAAATAAACCAAATGAACTCATATGCCACAATGCCTTTCACACCAGTTTTAATAATCACGATCAGTGCCATTCAGAGGTTGTTTTAAGAACCAGCTGGGATAATTATCACTTGGCTTTGAATCCAACATTAGTACTAGAATTATGAAATTGATCATTCTATTCCAGAGGCCAGGTGGCAAAATTTCTTTCCTCACCAGGTATTGACAAACTCCCGGGGCTTACTGCAGGAGCCGGCTGGAGGTGCACAGTGATCAGCCTTCCTTTGCGCTCCTCAGCTCTACAGGCAGCAATGTCAGAGGAGGGGAGATCAGCTAAAGCCAGTCATAGCAACCTGTGGCAATAACAACATGCCAGAACCCTTAAACTGCTGTGAGGGCTGATTTTTCTCCCTCCACCCCTGCTTTTTCTGCTTCCCTGCTGTAGAAATGCACCAGTGTTGCACTCTGCTGATAGACTTGAACCTGTCACATCTTCTACATCTTCTAGAATGAGGGAAAGGCAGCTGGATTCATAGCACCTCATCTGCAGAACGCTGGCTGCCCAAATGAAGAATAAACAGGTGAATTTGGTGAGTTTCTTATTCTATTTAAATGTGTTGAAAAGAAGTTAGAGGGTGGCTTTTTTTGAAAGTTAATTTCAGATGTTGTGATTGCTCTTTCCTACGTCTCTACAATATGGCATAGCTAGCAAACTCTAGCTAAAAAAATTTAGTTAATGCTCTCCCTCTGATCCTCTGAGATCAGCTGCAGGCTGGAGTAGAATGACTGCAAAGCCACAAATGCCTGAAAATACCATTCTTCTTGGCTGGTGCAGTAGCAGGATATTAGAGACCTTGTATCATACAGGCTTTTCAGTATCAATTAGCTGTTTATAGATTTGCTGTTCCAGAATGGGCAAACAAAGTAACAGATACAGAAAGGTTTAAATAAATTGGCACTGTTGTGGAAGGGAAAAGATGAAGTTCAAAACTACCACCTGGTTTAATGTAATATAAGTTTATTAATTAATTTATGATGCTTTTAAATAATAAGGAAAAAATAAACAAAAGGTACTTTTTTAAGTTATGAAAGAATACTAGTTTCTTGACTTCTCTGTTCTGATTGTTTGATGTTTAATTCTTGTACACAGAGTGTAAACACAGAGTGCCACTGTTTTGGTCTCTGTTACTTACAGAATTTATCTACTTTTTCAGCAGCATTTGTTGTACGGAGTAGGAAGTTGATTAAATGAAAGTTGGTTTCTGTACCCTGTTCTGGTACCAATATGCAAATATACTTCAAGGGCTGATACTTAACTCTGTTGAGAACTTGAACCAACAGGAACTGGTTTTGGATGAGTGAGATGTTTTCTTCAGGGGTTTTGATAGTTAATGCTTTGGACCTCACAGTTTATTAGACTAAAGAGACAAGAATTTTTTAGGTGCAATAAAACTTTTAATGTTATTTGAGTGATAAGAACATAGAATTTTTTTCCTCTCTGAAATGTATTTTACACACAACATAGCCTTCTGTGACTAAAACTGCACAAATAAAAGAAATTTTCCTGAAGAAGGCTAATTTGGAAAGGTGTTGCAACCATGGTAAGTGATCTTACTGCTTCCTAGAAGATTAACTGTGAAGTGAAATTCTACTTTCCATATTACGACCTTGGTTTAGAAGCATTCTAAGTGAGGTAAGTGCTGAGAGATGATATCTGACAGCAGTGTTGTGTTATGGGTGGGTGCAGAAGGAGCTTCTTCAGACAGAGTAGGGTCTGAGCAAGTTTTAAAAAAAGCTTTATATGGAACAACCATCACAGCCCTCTGACATAGAAGAGTGGGGACCTGCATTTTAGGTTTGTGGCTTGCTGTAAACATTCAAGTTGATTTATGGACAGCACTAAGACCTGTCTATACATGGCTGGAAATGATAACATTCTCATTACTGGAAGAAGGGATGAAATGTAAAATGGATTCTCTGGGTCTTTCCACTACTATTCAGGTTTAAGAGCAGAAATATTTTGAGACGCAATATATGCAGGTCTGTCTTGCTTGTGTGCAGCCTCATAGGCAGAGATGCAGAGGCTGTCATATTTTAGAGCATAGCAAAATAGATTAATACATTCACTTTCCCCAGCAAGTGAATAGCATGGTCAAAAGATCTCAATGTTTCTACAGGATTCTTAAAAATATCTGCTGTTTATCCTGTTAGCTAACTAAATTTGTATGGGAAAGAGGGTCAGGGAGAAGTTAGGACTGGCATTTTGATTTGTAGTTTCTGGACCCCAAATGTAATTCTATAGTATGTTAAAATTATATATAAAACTTATTTTAGAGGTCTTATTTTTTATAACTCAATGACAGAAAAAAAAAAAATTCTAATTCCACTTTCTTAATGCACATATAAATGTACAAATACCCTTTGAAAGTCACTCACTGGCTTTCACAAGAAGTTGTCTAGTGGGGGTCTGATACGCTTTTTGTTTATTTTTATATTTTTTCTTTTAATGTGAAAAATTGCACAAACTTAATATATCTTAACACCCTATTCCTGTTGATCTGTGTTCTCCACAGCAGTCCTGTGACTGTTTTGTCACAAATGGTGAAGGGAATACATACATGGAGTACAGTATTGCTAAAACAATAAACATAAGTTCACTTGAGAACAAAACAATATTAAAAAAGAAGAAAATTAAAACCCAGTGCTGTCCAATAGCAGGAATGCTTCTGAATGATAAGACTTCTTTCAGAAAGACAGCAGTATATTTTAAAATGGCTAGGAATGTAATTTGGAACATAGAGATTAAAGGATTGATTGTTTGCGTTTTGTTTCTAGACATTGAAAATGATAGTTCAGCTGTGCAATGGCATTCTTCCCAGCGTAAATATCTCTATTACAAAAAGAGCAGGTGTAGTCCCTACCTGTACTGCTGTATTTTTGACTTTCAGTGGTGCTGTATAATATTAGCATGAACAGTAGTGACCCTATCTTCACATACACCCTAAAACATATTGAAAACTA
The DNA here is from genome assembly GCA_013397195.1 of Hylia prasina. Lineage (NCBI taxonomy): Eukaryota > Metazoa > Chordata > Aves > Passeriformes > Sylviidae > Hylia > Hylia prasina. The sequence goes on from VYXD01010361.1 coordinate 156,397, forward strand.
TTATTTTTGTTTAAAGGGACCATCTTGGAAAAAGCCCTCCTGATGGCTGTAACAATATTGGCTGAGCACATGATTTAAAAACTCTTATTGTTGCATGACATCTCTTCTCCAAGAAGTTGAAGTGTCAAGGGTGGCCAGGGAGGATGAAGTTGCCCAAGGTGGCTCTGGTAAAGCTTTCCAGTGGCTAGCACAAAAGAGAAAAGGACAGGCTTTTCAGAATCATGTATTTTCAAAGTAGATTTCTACTGCTTTGGTCTCTTGGAGTCTGTTTCTATTGGCGTCCACCAGCTCCAGTCCTGACCGGGACTCACCAGCACACAGGAGCTCCTTCCTCAGAAAACCACACAGCAAGGTACCTCAGGGAACACATTTTCAGTACAGTCAGGCCCAAAAGCATGTGTGAATTAGATGTCACAACAGCTTCCATCCACAGAGTTTAGGTGGATGGGTGCATTCCCGACCAGTACCAGTGGATCATTTTCTAGGCTGTGGGCATAGCAGCCTATTTGCTTGTGGCGATTGTTAACGCTGGCACTTTCCACACATTTAAGTATCAATCTGCTCCACTTTCTGACACTGTTCTCTGCTGGATGAAGGATTGCCTTTCTGCCTTTTGAGTGCTAATTGCTGCTGAGGTATGTTTCATGGATCTTCAGGGCATATGAGATCATATCTCACTGGAAAATAAATGCTCTACCAACAAGCTGACTCACTCTCTCAGCTGGAGGGATGATATGCCAGTATCTGGGTCAGAAGTTTGTTGTGACTGAAAACCAGCTGTGGTGATGGGTATGTAAGTGTGGAGTGGGAGTTGCTGGCTTTCTTGAGAAGCTGGCATGAAGTTTTCATGGCACACAACACCCTCTTCTCACTTTGCTAAGGATGGCTGGTTACTGATGGCATTGTTGCCTGAGAAACACCGTACTCGCAGAATTACACATAGACATACATCCACTGTGCTAATTATGAATTGTTTTTGACTGATCACCAGTTTTCTTTAGTATGAATAGCACAGAGTCTCAGGGGAAAATGTAAAATCTTAGGAAGACGCTGGTCGGAAAGAGACAAGGGAAACAGCCTTTATGTGAAGCACCTGGATAGGTGTTTTGTCTGAAGTACAGAGAGATGCAGGTGAATTTTGTTTTTGCTTAAGTGATACCTCCTATTGCATCATTTTGGGGAGCGGAGCAAAGCCTAGGCCTCAGATTATCTCTCGGGTGGGAAAGGCTGCTTGGGAATCTCAGGCAAGACAGTCGAGCTCTCACATCCACACACACCACGGGCTGGCTCAGCAAGGAGAAAAGGAAGGCCCTGGCAACCCAGATCAGCTCCACCCAGGTTTATTGCGATGCCGGAGTCACCAGTGCCAGAGGCCGATCCCAGCCCCGGTCTGGAGTTAAGTACAGGTTTCAGCAGCCAATGACTTTTGGGCACGGGGGAGGAACAAGGGGCAGGTAAGGTCAGTGTCCTATGGGGAAAACAGGGCTGGTCACTGGGGAAAGGAGAAACCAAGGGATTAGGGGCCTTAGGGGAGACCCAGGACAAACCAACAAATACAGAGCACCACTGGGGAGGAGTTTTGCTCTTAAGGCTGGGCAGGTGACTACAGTCTGTTCTGCCAAGGCCAGACCCTAGGTATTATGTCAAGGGGCTGCATGGATTCCACAACCTTCTCTTAAAAGACCAGATGCATGAATGGTTTGAAATACATTTTGAGGACTGAATACTTTCTATGGAATAAATGCATATTTGCTAGCTTTTTCTTGTCAGCTTCAAGTAAAGGGCATCCTCTAATCATCATTTTAAATAGGGTGGGTTGTTTTGTGATACCTGGCTTCCCTACCTTGATTTTAAACGTGCAGTATGAACAGGATGACAGTGTCTTCTTGAAATGGAGACTGCATCTAAGCTGGAGGGTCACGTCAAAATAGAGCCAATGCTTCTAGAGATGAAGTTGCAATGCTTTTTTCTCTCTAAATAAATATCTAGACCAGAGTATCTTTAAATGAGATCAAAATTAAGGATTGAAGTATCTAACATGTGAAATACTCCTTCGGTTTTTCTCATGTTGTTCTCCTTAATTTCTTATAAATTTTGGAGATTGCCACGAATACTGAAAAAGGTTAAGACAAGGTAATGAAGCTGTTGTTTAATTATGCTGTCAGACCTTTAACTTCATATCCTGGAGATGCTGCGACCTTCCTGAAGACAGGAGGTTTTGGCTGGTGATTGCAATTAGTTGCAGTCGTGACCTGAAGTGTGTGAACTATGAGCTGCTGAGCGGCTAGTCCTGAAACCCCATCACAGTCCGGGCCGCAGGACGGAGCCGGGATGAGCTCGGGTGTTCCTGATCCGGCTTTGCCCTCTGGTGGCGCCCGCTTGAAAGATTCCCTGAGCTCGGGAGAGATAAAGCCTCTGAAGACCCTGAAAAGATCTGGGGAAACTGCAGGCATGCGTGATGCCTGTAAAAGTACACTAAAAGAAGGAAAGGTCTCCCACTCATCAGTGCTGTGGATGCCAAAAGGGATGGCAAGGAGGTCAGAGGCAGCAAGGTTCAGCGCTCCTTCATCGAGGTAAGCCTGAGAAGGAGTTTTTCTGACGTGCAGTTCCTCACTGCTCTGACCAATCCTTTGACGTGACAAACACACACACTTGAAAAATATCACCAGTGTTGTCTTATTGAAGCTCAGTTCCTTGCCTGATTATGAAGACAGACCCTGAAAACACTGTCTTGTGTTTTGGTAATGGAGAGAACTTTGGGGAATTGGGAACGTTAATGAGAGACATCCTCTCACCAGCCTTAGAAAGCTCTGAGTAGTTGTAGAGGGCTTTCATGGAGAGGCCTTTCATTTAACTGGCAGGTGTTTTCGACAGGAGACAGGGTTTTTTTATTTTTACAACCTGGGTGTTTTATGTGCTGGCAGCTCTGCATGTGTGTAGATAAAACTTCTGCTTCTCCTCTTGGAAAAGGAACCACCAGTTATTTATAACCTATAAGGAAAAGAAACACAAAATGCTTATCTGAGAATACAATTGAGGTGTAAATCAGGTGTCAAGCAGCAACTACAAAAAAGAATGTTGCACTTTGCTGGGAATAATTCTCTTGGGCAATATCCAAAAAAGGTGCACATTTTGAATGTCTAGATGCAGTTTTATTTAATGTTTTGCTGTTTTTCTTTCTCCTTTAAATTAAGGAACAGATAGATTAATGTCTTTCAGGGAAAGGGTGGAATTTTTCTACTGAAAAGATTTTTAATCTTAGGGAAAATGTTTGAAACAGTTGTTGTTATATCCAGTCACATAAAAAAGCAAAACAGATCCCCGTTTTTAAATTATTTTTTTAGCATTTACAAGCAGAAATTACCAGTAAAAAGAGAATCAATGTACTTACAGTGGATATGCAAATGTAGGGCTAATCACCGCAATAAATTTGTGGAAATTGCCACTAATAAATTACTAAATAAAATCTCGGGCGTGGCACAAATTATGTATCTTGACATATTTTCACCACATTGTGAAATAGCCTGGTTATAGGAGACAGGCTTTGCTTGGACATTGCAGTTATCCTGTTTCGTGGTCTTTCAAAGAAAGAGCAATAAATTAATCCTTCCTATCATCTATATGAACTCATATACCCCCCTTCTAACAAAAATTTGTTTTCTCTTTTATGTTCTGGATCCTGGCTTTAGTTATTCTGGCAGTATCACATTGCTTGAAATCAAGGATCCCTATGGTCAGAAAATGGTGTCCTGAGAAAGATGTCATAGCACTACAAAAAAGCCAAAAGCCAAAAAACTCTGGAAAGCATTCCCCTCACACACATTAGCAGTGGTTTTTACACCAGAAATTACGAGATTATGTGTACCCAAAATGGTACTGTCCATTTAATTGCAGCAGGGTTCTCGAGGTATTTTGTACCCATGGTAGAAGAAGGAATAAATTAAAACCGAAAATATACATATTTGTGAATATTTTCATGTCAAATGAGATCTTTGCTGCTCTCCTCTTCAATTTTGTTAGTGTTTAGCAACAAAGGAAAACTGATTCTCTTTTATCTCAGCGTAAAGGATCCACATTGCTATCAGGTCTGATTTCAGCATTCAAATTTTTAACAGTCTCTGTCAGTAAATAGGGTTTCTTCTTAACACAACCGTGCTTGCAAAGCCTCAAAATAAATAATTACCAGAGCAATAACCCATATCATCAGAGCTGCTATATTGGATAGCATCTGTACATTTGGGAAGAATCACTTGCATACTTTAAAATGTTAAAATTTCCCAGTTTATTACACTAAAATTCTGGACAAAAGCATGAATAACTTTAAATAGTCTGTTCAAAACACATTTTTTTAAAAAAAATAAATAAATTTGAAATTCTACTCACTTTAAAGACATGCTTTTTCCTCTTGTTGAAGATAAATAAGCAATGTACTTCTGATTCTTCTTTTTCTCTTAAAATTTCATCTGTTTACATGGGCATTTTTTTCCTACAGAAGATAAAGAAATATAAAGATGATTAATAACTGCATGAATATAGGCTTTCAAAGCAGGCAATAATTCTGGATTTCTAAAGTTAGTTGGTAAGAATAACACATATTCTGTACTTTAGAACCACTAGCTTTGGTAGTTAATATTTATGAAATTCACTTCCAAACGAAAATATGAGCTGCTTCTAACAGCATTTTGATATCACTTCAGTTTTCTTAGTAGGTGTCTTTTAAAACACTATGAACTTATGGATAATTATAAGAAAGACTTTCCATGTTCAGAGTACAGCATCTAAAACCATATGAAAAAGCTGAGAAATGAGCAAATGAGACAGAGTAGGAAGAAAATTAGGAGACATGAAATAAAGAATTGAACTTAAAGTTGGTATTAGGGTGTTTACATTCTGGTATTTGTGTTGTTGGAGGGTTTCAAGAATTAAAATATGGCTAAAATTGTGATTGAGGAAAATTGCTTATGACCAACACTCGAGTGGGCAAGACAGTGAGGAGAAGAGAAAATTGAGACGAATACTGAGACCTGCAAGACCCAGACAAACACTTTGGTAACTGGGATTTGGTTTGGTGAGCCAAGTTCATTCTCTCTACTGCAAATGCCTACACCTTTCTATCTGTAAAATCCCTTGCCGTTTTCTCTAGCCTTGTTCTTCCAATTCTGCTGGTTACTGTACAAAATGCTGTAAGAACAGTAAATTCCCTAGTTGAGTCACTTAGTGATCATTTCCACATCGTAGTTTAAGACATCATCCTGCATATTTTACCAAAGTATCCAAAGAATTGTCACAGTTCCCTGCTACTGAAAAACATTTGCTGAAGACTTGAGAAGAATCTTATAGCTCAGCTGTTAATCACAAACAATTGTAGAGTAGATTATGAGTTGGCGTTTATACAGCATGAAATAGAAATCTCCCTTCTCAGAGAATCTGACTTAAACTGTTGTCATCTTATTAAATATCCTAATAGATATTATTCTCTTTTTTTTTTTTCCTCATATGGTTCTTATTTTGTGCAGCTTTCCAGTTTATACCCTACCTCTAATAAAGGGTATAAAAAAATCTCGTCTTTGAAGTACTATCAGTGTTTTGTGTAATTCTGAACCTTTGGCTTCAGGATACTTTTAATGATTTGAAATTTTAGTAATTCAAAATAGTCACATGAACAACCTGGAAAAGACTTAGGCTTCTTATAAGCATGTTGATAACAATAGTTTAGCTGTATTCCAATTTGAGATGGCTTCAGTCCTACATAAGACTGCATGGATGATAATTTTGAGAAGATTATTTACAGTTTTGGGATAAAATATCTTCTCCTTTTTTTCCTGTATAGGAAAGGTTGACACAGAACTCAGTCACACTATCTAACTTGCATACTGTAAACTGTTCTCTTTTTTTTAATTTTTTGAATTTTTTTGAAATTTTACCTTTCATGTCAATATTATGCTCTTAAAACCAATACTTTCCATTTGAAACCAAAGAGCAGTAGAAGAGACCAGATTTTTATTTTTTGTCACTTTAAAGTATGGACAAAATTGTAACTGAGGAATATTCCACCAAGGAGTGGATAAACAAATCTAGAGATACGTGAAGCTGCTCATCTGACTGTTTTGGCTACATTGCCAAATTGCTTCCTGGTATGTTCAGATCTGAATCTCTACAAGTTCACTTTCATGCCCAAGCAGGTTAAGAGTTGTGTTCCAGATGCCAAAGGATCCAGCAGGTGTCATTTGGTTATTCTTCATAGTTGCTCTCACACAGGCTTGCATGATTAGAGCCTTCCCAAAATACACCATTTTTGAGCAAAATTTCTTAAGGAGTGTGATCACTAGAGAAGGGTTGACTGCTCAATACCACCAGTCATGTTTGGAGTATATAGATATAGCTAGATAGCTAGATAGCTAGATATAGAGATAGAGATATATAGACATCTGCTCAGGCTAACATGTTTTGAATACTTTCTGTAATCTCTGGGAGAGCCCTGCTTTATGATCAGAAAATTGGTTTGAGCAGGGGGCAAGTACTTAACCTTCTCTCAGAGTGTGTAGAGTTGGCTTTACAGAACGCAGGATGTCCACAGGTGGGCTTACTTCCTACTTGAGCGTTTTATTGTAAAGATTCCTGTGCTCTTCCAGATGATGCTTTATCCACAGTTCCACTGTTCTCTGCCTCATTATGGATGTGCACATTTTTTTTTTTTCATATTCTCTTTAATATCTTGGTACAAACTATTTTAGAATCAGGGAATGGAATTTGCCTCCAAGCAGAACATGTTCAATGAAGCAAAGCTGGCTCTTTCAAATACATGTGCTGTGAGTTATCTTCACCTTACCTGTAATAAACTAAAAACCTGTCAGACACAATACTGCTCTTAGCTTCATAAAATCCTTGTCACAGAGGGTCTGGCATACATTCCGATTTAGACACTAAAATGGATTTTGGAGCATTAAGCCTTTTGTGACTCCTTAACCTGTTAGACAAATCCCAGATGCAATAGAGTAACTTTTTAAAAGCTGAGCTATTTCCTCTTCAGGTACAATGAAGATCTAAAAATAATATTTTTTTAAGTTTGTAAATTTTGGGAAAAGATAATTGTCTTTATTAAAGACAATTAACAATAATGTTAAAGGATTCTGTGAAGTACATATAATTATGATGTGATATTAATGCAAAATGATGTGATCATAGCTGTTTGCTTACAAGGTAGGCAGATGCTGGAATAACCCTTGAATCACCTAGGAATGGGCTAAAATATAGTTATGAAAACAGAAGATGAGAAATAATCATATGGAGAGGCAGCACATTATCCAGTACTCTTTGCTTTAGTTAGAGTTCATTATTCAAATTATAGTGAATATAATTTATAGTGGATATTTTAGCTGTGGTGTCATAACTCTACATCATCATCATCATAAATGCATATTAAATTAAACAGCAAGAGAGCTTATTTATCTCTGTCCTTTAAGTATAAGAGGAAGATCAGATCTTCATATAATTTCCTGTGAAATTTGAATAAGATTTTTAAAATTTTAGTCAAAAGTGCTCAGTCTCTCTGCTGAAGAATGGTCTTGAGGGCAGATTGTTTTCCAAGTTATGTTACCAAATAAAGTCTGGCTAAATGAAGTTGTGTATAAGCTCAATTTATGTTGGCTGATGCAAAGTACTTGCAGCTTTTCTAGTATGGCTCAGGTTTGGGTTGGTTTTTTTTCCCAAGACAGAAATTTAGACACTTTCAAAACTGAGAATTTGGGGATGAAGACTTTTCTTATAAACTGACACCGTGTATGTAATATATATTTCAGGTTTCCTGCCCTCCTGCTGATGAATAACGAAGAGAATGTAGTTGAGCAGTTATGTTTCTTTTAGCTTTAAAACATATGTGACCTTCAAAAGTATTTTCATACCTTTCATTCTACCTATTAAGCTTTCCTGCAAGCTTTGCTTTTGGGTGGGTTGGGGTTTTTTTTCTCCCCTTTTCTCTCTTTTTTTATTCCAACAAACAGCAGTAAGTTTGTCAATGGTGGTTAATAGAGCAATGTTACTGCTGCTTTTGGAGAGCTCATGTGGGATCAAGTCTTGCAACATGCTCCAGCAGTCAAATTTTCCACTTTCTGACATCTTAGTAGCAGAAGGAAGCAGCAGGTGATTCTTTCACCTCAAAAATGGAGACTAAGTGGAAATGTTTGCCTCAATTATGACATTTGAAATAGTAGAAGACGATGTTAAGGTGAAAGGTCTTCTACCTTTCTCCCTTGTCCCACCTGAATACTAGGGGATCTTCAGCCCCCAACCCAAAGCATGTGGTATTTTATGTGGGTTGTTGGATCAGGGTTAGAGCAGGAACATGACTTGCCGAGAGATTCCTAGGAGTGGAAAGGATGTGAGTATCGTGGAAATAGCAATTCTACAGGGGTGGGAGGGAGGTCAGAGCATCAGTAGATCCATCTACGGATTTACACATCAACAGAACTTGTTGTAGATAAGAGTTTATACAGAGGCATCTGTTTCATTAGCTATTATGATAATCAGCACCAATTCAATATTACATGGAGACAGGTTGTTTTGAAATCACCAAAGAACTGTTAAAATCACTATATGTCATTTTTAAGGTTGTTAAAGGTACTTCAAAAATATTATTTTCTAGGTGATGGTAGTTGGAGATTAGGAATACTAACTGCTAGCATGGAGGCAGAGATAGAAACTAAGTCAAAGTGCACTTTCTGAACTGAGCTGAATGCTGTTATTGGGAGAAGTTTTCAGCCTGGAAGTTCTCATTCACCATTCTCAGAGAGACCTGCCTCATGCTGTTGGAGCAGGTCCAGAGGAGGGCCACAAAGATGATTGAAAGAACCACTTCTGTGAGGAAAAGCTGAGGGAATTGGGATTGTTCAGAAAAGAGACTGAAGAGGAGGCTTTATTGTGGCCTTCCAGTATTTTTAGGGGGCCTTTAAGAAAGACAGGAACAAATGTTTCAGCAGAACCTGTTGAACTGGGACAAGGAGAAATGTTTTTTAACTTAAAGAGAGTTCATTTGGACCCTTATAAGGAAGGAATTTTCTACAATGAGTGATACACTGGCACATATTGCCTAGAGAGGTGGTAAGTGCTGTATCCCTGGAAACTCTCAAAGTGAGGTCAAACGAGGCTCTGAACAACCTGATCTACTTAAAGATGTTCTGCTAATTGGAGGGATCTTGGACTAGGAGGCTTTTGAAGGCCCCTTCCAACCCAAACTATTCTATGATTCTGTGATCTAGCAGCTAAGAGCAGAGCAGCACTGCTGGAGCAGAAGAGCATCACCTGGTCACCCTTCACCTTGGTGGAGGCAACAGGGCTGAGCAGAAAAGTCATTTGCTTCTTCACACCTTCAGATAACAGACCTGACTTTATAATTTTCTCCCCAGGGGAGACAAACCTCTAAGGCACCTAAAAGTAAGGAAAGCTTGGTTCTGCATTGCTGCAATTTCATACACTCAGAATTGGAAATGAGAAGGCAAAAGGCTGCAGGGGCTCTGCCTGTCCTCCTCTCCCCTCCCTTCTTTGCTCTTTAGAGCCCAGTCTTTGTACAAGAAGATGAAGTGGGGAACAGCAAGCAGTTAGTGAAAGTTGTCAGGTATCTTTCTGTAAACTCTGGGTATTCTCAGGAACCTCTTGCTAAAATAATATGTATGAAATGAGTTCATTATAATCACAGGATCACGTAGGCCAAGTTCTAAAAAGTGTCCGGCGGCTAATGACCCTTTTGTCAAATATGTCATGTTGTTTACTTCTGTAACACTTAGGTTGTGCAGGCTCCCTGCTCCTGGACTTGTTAGGGTGATATATAATTAATGAAACTCCTTTTATGCTTCTATTTCTTTCTTCTGAATACTGCCTATTTGCCACTGATTGGAAGTAATGGGGAGACATATTTACATTTCCACTGATACATATTTCCTGCATCATTATTCTGTTTGCTAGCAACAGTTCTTTTTGTTTTCTAATGATCTGACTCATTGTTTATTTTCCACGCAACTTTGTTTAGGAAAAAACTTTTTAGGTCTTTCTTACTTAGGAATAAACATTGTGGTCTTAGGAAGAAACATATGCTGTAGTGTTTCTTAGATCCAATATTTCTTGTAACTTCCCACACAGAGTTTAACCTGCTCATAAAAACAGTGAATTACGAGAGCTCCCTCTACCCTTTCCAGCAGAGGTGAGGAGAGAAAGAGTGTCCTGTGGCATGAAAAAAGGGAACAACTCACATCTATGAAAGCAGATCTCAGGCTGATGGAGTTTTCCATTTATTGTCATATTCTAGGAATCACAGAGACAAAGAAAATCAGTGCTGTAACATAAACAGCTTATCCAAGTCCACAAATGTGGTGTGCCCCTCTAGAATAACCTGTCCTGCTGACACTATAACACAGCACTGAAGCTCCAAATACCTGTCTATGTACACCATACATCATGGCCCTCCTGTGCATTAAGTCAGAGAGCTGATCCTGTCATTTGTGCCTCCATGACTGCTGTCAGGCATCTGAGCTGTGTTACTTGCCAGCCAGTCTGTGCTCACAGGCAGCAGGTTGTGGGCTTAGCCCACATTAAGAGGGTAAAGCTGAATCAAATTTATGTACATTTACCATGTCCTGTAGCTGAAAATACAGGCACTCATGGCAAACCAGATTTATGAACCATGGATAAGAGACCACATGCTGAAATACAGCCTAAGAGGGTGCCCCAAGGATGCAAATTGGGACCTGTTTCTTGATTTCCTTCCACAGGGAATTCTGGTTTCTGTTGCAGTCACTTTAAAAGATATGGAATCAGTAAAATCCTGTTTAAAAAAAAGCAGTGGACTTCTCCCTTGTAAAGATATTGGTATGTTGCATCCCTCTACTCTCTGACATGAATGATCATACAAGTATGACCATTTTATTGTTCACTGAAGTAGCTAGTATACTAAAATAATAATTTTGTCTTTTTCCCAAAGTCATGGCTAGGCATGACTCCCCTTCTTTACATACTGTATCGCTGATAATGGCCAGCTAACTGTACCCTTCTCTTCTTCTCTGTGTTCTGAGTGAAAGGAAATCAGAGTGCAGCGGGGATATGTCATAATGTACCAGACTGTTATTTCCACTGCAATTTAATTCTCATGCCTTTCTAATGCTCTTTTAAGCTAGCTTAAAGAGCTATTGTTGCATATGGTTCACATACAACTGCAATTTTTACCCTGTTACAACAAAAACCTTTTAAACTCTTTGCTACATCCTTTTGCTCTAACACAAATTGTTAAAGTAGTCACATTTGGCTTGCATTTAAGGTTAAGCCACCAGCAGCAAAATTTTCTTTTTAGTCTTTCATGAGTTTTAAGATAGGCCTGACTTACTCTGTGCCTGAGATTAATATGTGCTGAAGGTCAAGAAAATATGATTGTATGTAGTTGCCATGATAAAGATCTTACTAATGAAAAGGAACTGGGGAGGGCAGGGGAAGAGAGGTCATAACAACCCAGAACTCATCTGTTTGGATGAATGGATTCTTCAGGTTTGGATTTGCTCAAATACTTCAATTATCATAGTTCTTTGTATTCTAATACATTTTAATATCATGAGACAAGTGAACCTGTATCTTGCAATATCCTTTTTTAGATTTATGTTGATGAGAATTATCTTAGTCAACTCAGTACAGCTGCTGCTCAATTTGCCCAGAGACATCTTTTTCAGACTCTTTTTTTTTTTTTTTTCCCTGAAATATGTTTGCTGGTGAATCTTATGCACAAGCATGAGGAAAACAGTTTACCAGAAGGCCATTAAATAGTCAGAGTATTTAATATGGAAAGGTAAACTTTAAAAGCAACTGGTTTGGAAAGGGACCAGCCTGAAAGAGATACATTCATATGAATGCTGATACAGGTGTAAATGTTCCCTACATGATGTGATCCAAAGAATACAGGCCTACAACCTCTGCGAGAAGTGTTTCTCTCAACTAGGAGTTATCAAAGAATATAGAGTGGATATTTTTCCTTAAAAGTGGACTGTGGCAACTGGCACTCTCATAATGTGTTTTTCTGAGAATGTGAGGTTTTTAGATAAATTTAATGATACTGAGTTTCTTAGCACTGTAAGTCATATTTAGTCATGCTAAGATGGTATTTTGCCTTTGACTTGGTGAGTAAAAGCTTAGTTCCTTTCAAGAAGGGTTGCTGTCCTCCAGCATCTAAACCGGGATGAGAGGTATGGAGGGCTCTGATGTCGTGTTACTTTCATCTTTAAAACAAGAATAGATGACATTTATTTCATTCCTTTTTTTTGTTTAAGTCCTTGCAAATAAGGGCAGAGATCATATGAGAGCACAGCATTAAGTATACAAAAGGGTGGGGGATATAAAGATGAAATTGAGAATTTGTGCTCTGTGCATGTAAAAAAGTATTTCAGGAAAGAATTAAAAACCAAACAAAATCAAACAAACAAACAAAAAAACCCAAACAAACAAAACCAAACAAAAAACCAAACAAAAAAACCCCAAAACAAAAAACAAACAAACAAACAAAAACCACCCAAAACCAAAACCAAACAAAAAAACCCCAGAGCTGTGCTGAAGGATTCCAAATGAGAAGTATGTTAAATTAGAGTATCTCAGTCATGCAAAACAATTCTCACATTGACTACTATTTGGGCCTGGCCTAAACAGTTCTCCATTTAAGGCCCATTCTCACCATCCTAGTGAATGCCCCTGGCTGATGTCAGTCAGACTCTGTGCTGTCACTAGAGGCTTTAATTTCACCCAAGCCCTGATGTAGAAATGAACATGCTGCAGCAGAGAAACTTCCTGTATGCACAGGAAGATGAGAAAAGGGGAGAGCTGAGGCATAGAAATCTCATTAATTGTTCTTGTGGAAAGCACATTCTATGTTAATTCACAATAAGTCCCAGAGCTTTTAATCAATAAAATACATCTATGTAATGACCT
>VYXD01010361.1:170100-221179 GCA_013397195.1 Hylia prasina
CATAACATCTAATTATAGAAGATTTAAACTTGGTATATATTTTGCATGTCTTTGCATGTCCCAACTAAATTTATATAATTTTTGAAAATGGTCTGTATTACTAAGTCACCCTCAACTAGTACCAAAAAACATGTTGAGTACAGAGGTTTTTTGTATTACTCTTTCAGCATTATAAAGTATGGCAGAGGTTTTGCAGTCTGCATGAATAAAGTATCTTAATGTTCAACATAACCACACCTTTAATGTTGCTTCTTGTGAAATCGCAGACTTGATTCTTGTTTATTTTACTGCGGAATGTACTCCTCTCCTCTCCTCTCCTCTCCTCTCCTCTCCTCTCCTCTCCACTCCTCTCCACTCCTCTCCTCTCCTCAGAAAAATCTCTTAAAAACTCTTTCCTTCTTCAAAACATGACCAACATAAATGAGAATTTTGGTGTAAGCAGTTTAGATTTTTTTTTCTTTAACTTACAAAATGTAGTGGGAGCCATTAAGTTAAGGAAAAACTACTACATTGTAGGTTCTACTGTAAATGAAGTATGCAGTGCTTTCTGCATTGGCAAAGAACTTAGGAAGCAAGGTTTCAAATAAATCTATGATAAATTCTCCTGAACATTAGTCTAGAAGCACGTCAAAAGTTATTGCTTTATTATTATAATATGTCTAAATTAGATTTTAAAACTATTATTTCTGGAAGTTACATTTAAAAGCTCTTTTATGCATACTCTTTTAACAGCTTAACATTTCTGGATACTCAGTCTGTTGCAACAACACCATTGGCATGCAGAAAAACAATGTATTTGAATGACTTTATTTTGCTTAAGTATATAGAAAAAATGTGTTCATCTCAGCTTTTTGTGTGTTTGGTGGGTTTTTTTACCTTTTGAGAGCTCCAGCAGGTTCTCAGGTCAACATACTAATTTTTTATATGCAGACTGATGGGGATCAGAAGAGGTCAGACTAAATTGTTTGCTTTGCACACTACCATTACTTTCCAAAACTGCTCAGCTGCAGAGTCATAAATAGATGTTATTCATAACAAGAGCAGGTGGCTAATTAAAAAAATACTGTAGAAGGTGTTAGAGAGTTATGCAAATCAGTGCTAATTTTCTGCCTGATGTCAAATAAAAGCATAATTGTATTTGTAAATTTTTATTTGTATTTAGCAGACTCATTCAGTAAACTTAAAAGCAGCTTTGTCACCTCTGATTAATGGATTTTCAAAAATAACTTCTGCTATATGGGTTCCAATGTCAGTGCAAGCTAGCACGGCTTAATCATGGCTTAACCACAAGCCCTCCTCTGTATTTTGGCAGGAGATTGCAGGAATCAATCCAAATACTTCCCCCCATTCTCCATAGTTGCCATGGAATGGTGTACTGACCATGCTCTGGACAAGCAAGGTAATTGCACTATCAACAATGCAGAGTTAACCATCAGTTCCTCTGATTTTCACTTACGCCTGTTGAGGAGTATGTACACAATAATTTTGATCATTAATAATTTCAGAAACATCAAATGTTCCTTAAAGAGCAAATATCCATTTTACTTCCCTTTTTTTACAGAATGGGAATTCTGGGGCATGCAAGACCCCTTGAAGTCTGAAAAAACCTTGCTTTCCTCACTCCTCTGCACCATGTATCTATGACAGCTCCTCCCTGGCATACCATTCTTCTCCTTTCCTCATGTAAAATTCTTTTGGCTTGTCTCCTTTTTCATGTGGTTTATCTTCCTTTCTTTCATCTCCCCATGTTCTCCCTCATGACCCCAAGCTCACTATTTTCTTAATAAAATAAGCTAAAATAGTACTGTCTCCCTGAATTTTGTCATATATCCCCACTTCCCTTCCCTCTTATTTCAGTAGATATAATACAAGATTAGACCTGAAAGAAGTCAGCCTCAGTGCAATCCCTTTAAATGATCAGTACCTGTTTATAACATCTGAATGTTTAAAATAACTTCTCCTAAGATGCTACTGGTATGGGGATATTTTTTAAAAAAAAGAATAATCCAACTAATGAATTTTGTATTCTGCTTTGTGTATTCCGGCACTGTCTAGAAGAAAACTTTCACACTGTACATTTATAGCTCCATACCTGTAAAACAATGAATTGCTCCTTTTGGTCCACCCTCTACCAGAAACTCTTGTTCCACCTTCCTTTTATCTACATTGAGCCAGATTCTTACACTCATATGGACTGCTCATTTTAAACACTAAAATTCCTAGTCTGAATGAGGTAAGTTTTAGCAAAAATAAAGATGACCATATTTGTAGACTTTAAAGTGGAGGACTGTGGCACAGATTCTGTCTCTTATCTTTTTTCTTGCAGCACCGGTCACCAAGTAGCTACAGAGGATTTCAGACTCCAAGCCCTATTGTCTCACTTTCAAAAAATCTTCAGTATCTATGCATACATGGTGCAGGAAAAATAGTACGAGATAACACAGCATGAAATATTTGGGACAGAAAATGTTATACTTGCTTATGAAATCTTTAGGCAAGCTGGTTTTATGTATTCACACTTATTCGCTAATGGTCTTCTTTTACACGCATACTTGCAAGCACCAAGGTCTGTGTGGTCCAAGGGGACTTGCAGGTATTTCCATTCATACCTACTGCATTCAGACACCAACTTAAATATTTCTGCTAAAAAGGCCACAGCATCAAACGGTGAAGTGTTTTGGGAAAAAAGAGTCTGGAAAACTTGGCTTTTTTTCTTTCTACTGTACAGTCTATGTCATAAGGAGAGGTAAAAAAGTGATACACCTGTATTTTAATGTGACACATATCTCTGCTCTAAGATCACAGTGACTGTCACTTGAGGAGAAAAGAAGGCTAGGTGACAGTGAACACTCCCCTCTTTATATAGCTCATCAGTCTTTTTGAGTACATGATCATATTAAAAGACACAGAAGTCCCAAATATGGGAGAGAATTAAGCTGCCAAAAGAACATGAGTACCATGGTAACTATTATTTCCAGAATTCACAGGCACAATTGGAGTCAAAAAGATATCTGTCACTAATTATGGAAGATACCTTGTATAGGCTAATGAAATAAAGTCTAAGAAATCAATTTTTAAAAATTTTTATCAACCGATCATTAAAAAAATTGTCTTTTTGTTTAAGACTAAAAAAACCCAACCTTTTTATTTTTAACTACATTGGAAGACCAACAACTTTTTCTTGCAGTGTAACATTTACTAGTTTAAGGCTTATAGGTAGATCATTAACTAGAAACAGCCCCAATAGGCTCTTTCTTGGCTTTGAATAGTGCATAAAATACTGCTTTCTTCTACTCATTATTTAAATACCCCCAAGGTGCTATAATCAAAGGAATGAATACAATAGAGTAATGGTAGAGGGTTTATTTTACAAAAGTTTGCAAAGGCTCAAGTGCTAATCTTCCTAAACATGCATATAGCTCCAGAGGTAAACTTACTCATGCACAGCAGGTAATTCTCATATTCAGGGTTTGTATCTAATAACACTTTTACTGAACGCAATGTATTGGAGCAGCTTTCTTATCTAAAACAATGGTGATATTAATTAATACCTGGCACATTAGTACTCCATATAGCAGTACTTGCATATTCAGCAGTACTTCAAGAAGCTTCAATAAAAATCACTTGCAGTTCTACTGACTTTGAAGTTCAGTATAAGTCCAGTGCTTTTGGGGCTAAGATGTTCATTTTACTTGAAAGAAAATGTTATGATGATCAATTCAATAAAAGTCAAAATCTTTTTGTATGTGAATAATAACTGAACCATTAAACTCCTTCTGCCAGTTGTCAGAAGTAAGAATTGCATTAAAAGATTTTGAAATTCCTCTTATTTATATTTAATAGCTAATGATGGCTGGATCATTTCAATATTGATCCTCTTCAGGGCTTATCTTCTGCAAAGACTGATGCTTGGTAGCCTGATGAATCAGTTCTGAGGTCACTGCTATTCCAGCTTGGCAGTAAGTCTGGCAGAATGTCTAGAAGAATGAAGGCAAACCTACAGTGCTGGATAAAGATTATGATGTGGTTACCTATAAAGGGGAATTAGTAACTTTCCTGGGTAAGATAAACCAGTTCTATTGATCAGAAAAATATATACCTCAACTCGCAATACTAGATGGTTTTCTGTGGAAAAGGGCCTTAAGGTGTCCCTCGCTAGGAATTCTTTTCCAGACATAAAGAAAAGTGAGGGAAAAAATAGTTTAGGATTACCTTCAAGATTTCCAGAACTTTTGAACTGAATGTCTCTACTCCTTCCTTAAAAAATTGAAAGACTGTTGCAGGGGCCACAGAACGTTTCCTGTACAATGTACAGGAAAATCTGAAAAATTAATCAAAATATACCGTCCCTTGCTCTTTTCCTGGAAACTTTACTTCCTTACTTGCAGGGTTTTTTTAATTATGTAGTGCTCTGCTATTCAAGAACTTGTATGACAGATTTCTACAGAGGGAACAGAACAGCGAACCAGTTATGATTTGGGGCATTAATAGTCTAAAAGTGAACGGGAAATGCAAAATCAGAGAAAGGACCAGTGTTGAATAGACTCACCTGACACCCCTTCTGTTCCCCTTGGTATTTAGTGTTTTAACCCTGACAGCCAACTATATAACCATCAAAAATCTCTAACTCACAATTTGAGTCACAATTAATTCAGCAATCCAAAACTACCACAGGATGGAGTCCAGCCTTACCACCCATTTAAGGCTACTATGTCCCAAAGCTTTGGGGACTTTTTATATATTTACAAAAATATAATTACAATAGTGGGGTGCAAAACCAATAGAGATAAATTTGCACAGGCACATCTGAGTTTGCTATAATTTTTTATTTTTTAATTGAGAGGAATTAATTCAAAGATAGAGTGTAGAGGAGGCATGAAAACTACTCCTCACAGTTGCAGATTTGTTTTCCATGTTGATCATATGGCAAAATAATATACCTGGGGTTTTTAGGCAACAATAGGGGATGACTAATTTATATGCTGAGGAAACCCACTCAGTTTTCAAATACTGACCTGGGCTTTTAAAGCCAAGTAATTGTAGTGAGATTAATCTCACTACATCATTGCTCCTTACTTGGTGACTGAAAGATTAAAAACTGTGTATTTGCAGAAAGTTGTTTAAGGCTGGGATCATTCAGCTGGCTGGTGAAAGCATAATTTATTATAATGGCTGTATAAAGATAAACTGTAGTTCTTAAAGAAAGTGCCATTTTTAAAACTATAAGTCTCCTTATTCTTGTGAAGTTTTATACTGGTGAGGAAAAACTACTGACATTTGTATCTAATAATATGGCCCAACCTGTGATGCAGACCAACCTGATCTTTAAGGTGCCTTCCAGCTTAAATCACTCTGTGATTTGATTGCATGCTATATTGACTTCTTTACTTGTCTTGCCTAATTGACAGTTGCATATTTAAAAAAAATCCCACAAGTATTGTGAAAAATATATCTTGATATTTTGTCTTAGGTATGAGGCCCAAGAATAACACTGTTTCCATACATATCTGACCTCTAAAGGCCCCTCTCCTGAACGCTGGATTAGCATCTGTAATGGCACAAAAAATTGTTCACTTGGGTTACAAGCAAGTTTCAAGGTCTAAGCATATATATGTTGTGTCATTTGCTACCAAGTGGCAAATATGTCTTGAAATGAATATTCAATTTAATGTTTATGTAAAAAATAAGCTAAAATCCAAGCTGAGCAATTCTTTGTTTTGTTCTGAATTTGTTGCCTGTTTTTTTTTGCATAATGAAGGACAGACCTAGGAAAAAATACTGTGGAGTATTTGTTCATGGTGTCTGCTCACTTTCTGAGGTATTGCAAATGTTTCTGACAATGTTGTAGTGGAGACTGTGAACTTTTGATGTGAACAGATGGGAGAAAGAAAAACTGAGTGTAATTAAAACTTAAATGTTGAAAGTTTGATCTTGCAGTCTGTGCTCAAAATGACTTCCCTGTGTAGAGAGAGTTCAGCTTGAATAAACACCATACTAAAGGCTTCTAAGAAACCATAAAAATTTTCCCATTGTTTGTCCTTTCATGCTTCAGTGAGGTGACCAGGCATGGTTTAGAAAAAGAAGTTATTAATCACCAATGTTCTATACTGCTTCTTCCAGTGGTGACCCAGAAAACAATCTATCTGTTCCCAGTGTCAAGGGTGCCTAAACACTGCAAGTCAAGAATGATCAAGTGGCTAAGGCATTAGATACAATTTTAAAAATAGACATTAATAATACCTGATTCAGTTTTAAAGTTACTGTGACACACCAGAGGTCATTTTAACTTTATTTTCCAAACATAAATTAACAAGAGTGTTTTTCTATTTAGTCCATTATTCTATGATGATGACTCAGATAAACATAAAATTACAAAGTTCATTTGCTAGTGATCTGGTAGAATAAAGCTCTACCTCCACATCTTTCACATTGAATGGAAGAAAATAAACTCAAAAAAACAACTCTTTTCATCCAGTGTTTAGTTTGTTTTGTAACAAGAAGCCTATTCCTATTTAGTTTATAACTTTTTTCTCTGTCAATTATACAAACAATATTTAATTTTAAAGGTTTCACCTATAACCTTCAAGGCCCAGAGACTGCTGTTGTTTTGTACTTTAGAAAACAAATAGTTCTCTGGTAATCTTCAATAACTCCAATAGAAATAGGTTTATGACCTAATATCTGGAATTTGAGATATTTTCATGGCACATTCAGACTATGAATTCTAAGTGAGTTGCAAGGCTGATTTTATTGTCCCACTTGCAGAAAAGTGCATGATCACCTCCATTCATTGTGCAAGCAAGTTATGGCTGGTTACTCCTTTCAAAATCAAAGTTGTATTTTGTTGGAGTCTTGCCACT
This sequence comes from Hylia prasina, assembly GCA_013397195.1. Lineage (NCBI taxonomy): Eukaryota > Metazoa > Chordata > Aves > Passeriformes > Sylviidae > Hylia > Hylia prasina. The sequence continues at coordinate 176,961 of VYXD01010361.1, forward strand.
CTCAGAACATGATTTGGTTTAACTAAACAAGAGTTGTATTAGTATCCACCAAAAAATATTAGTATAGGACTTACCTGTCTCTCTACAAAATTGCAAGGTATGAAAAAGAAGAAAAATACCTGTGCTAGAAAGTAAGAACAGTATGTAGTAACTCTAGTAAAGAACTTCTGATTACAACTCCTGCCAGATTTTGATTTCAGTGTATTTAACTTTCTTAATTAAAATTCTGTAAACTAGAGAATAGAAAAAATCTTCCACAGTGCAGGTTATAAAAAGCAGAGGTGCATGACCCACTCCTAGCTGTAGTTACATGAAAAAACTACAACATTTTTCCCATTTTAAGGGAAGTGAATCATTTACATCAGCTCTTGGGTTTTGGTTTGTTTGGTTTTTTTGGGGTTTGTTTTTTTGTGGGTTTTTTTTTCTGCACTAGTAGGAAATTTTGTGAGGAATTTGTTTACTAAAAAGAAAACAAAGCTTGGCAGAGTACTTGGCATTTGAAAAACTTGTATTTTTATATTATGGCCCATTCTCTGAAAAGGAACCTCATGAGTTTGGGGCAGAAGAACTTTCAAGCCCAAAAAACCCAAGTCAGTCGTCTGTGCCCTACGACATCAATGTCAAACTTGCAAAGATGACAGTCCCACACAAGTCTTAGCAACTCTGGCAGCACCATGCTGCTGTGACAGCAATCTGAGTACACCTAAAGCAGATAAACATAAAAATAAATCCTTCACTAACAGGGAAAGGACATCAAAATTTTTTCTCAGAAGCACAACAAGGAATAGCACATATTTACATGGTGCTCATGATTACTTTCCTGTTTCTTATACCACAGTTATGAAAATGTCACCTCTTTGCACCAGGAGATGCTACGATTGCTGCATTCTCCACAGGCTTCCTGTCACTGTGTTCACCTTCTGTACACTCTTCTTTACATTTGTGTTTTGCCCTGATCTCTTTGCCCCAGTCCATCCATGCAGGGCCCCCGGTGTTTTTCCTGACTTCCTTGTTCATCAGGATGGACTGGTCTGGAGCCTGGGGGACGTGATCCTTTCCAATAGTAACAATCAACCCTCTGTATCCCTTTTAACTTTGGGTGCTTGTCCTATGGGACTCTTTCAAGCAGATTCATGAAGAACTGCTTGTGCCCGGATGTAGTGTGCCTCCAGGAGGTGGCTGAACCTCCACCATGAGCACCAGTCCTGAAAAATGTAAGCTTACTTCCAGTTCTTTGCAGAGAGTCTCATCCATATGACTGATGAGACTGGGAGCATAAAGTTGTCCAGTCTCAAGGACAGAGCCTACAGGCAATCTGAATTTCTGCCTCTGTCTGCTGAATGGGAATGCGTGGAGAAGACGGAGGCATGCTGTCCATGAAATCGTATGGTGAAGAAACATGTGGAAATACACGGAGGTGGGACCATGAGAAATTCCAATTAGGTGTAATGGAAAGCTTTTTGACTGAGACCATGCTTAAGAACTGAAACATTGTCCAGAGAAGCAATGAAATCTTCAGTTCCAGGTTTTTTTCAGGACCTGACTGGATAAAGCCCTGAGCAAACTGATCTACATGAACCTACTTTAACGAGAGGCTTGGGCCAGGTGACTTTCAGTGGCCCCTTCCAGTGTAAATCATCCTATAACTTTTGTCTTGTCAATGGGAAGTGAAAAAAAAGCTTTTCATCAGCCTCGAATGACTGCTCCCAAGCCTCTCAGTGGTTCAAACTGTTCCAAACACTTCAGTGGGTCTTGGACTCTGCTCAGCTAGAAGATCTAAATCAGGCAAATGTCACCATCCTGTTGCCACCTATTGACATGCTTTCATGTAGTTCTTGATAAACACTTGAACATACTGAAGAATGACTGTGAAGAGTAAGTTCATACGTGGAATGAGAAGGGCTGAAATGAGGATATCAGGCAACTGTATCATGACATGCAGTCATGTCCTTTACTGCTTGGGATGAAAATACTTTGTTGCCAGGCATACATATACTGATAAAGATCATAACATCAGCATCTAGAAGCATATGTGTATGGACTGAAGTATGCATAGCTTTAGAAATTAAATTTAGAGCACTCTTGTTGTGTGTATATGATGCACATCTGTACAAACGTGTATAGGTGTTAGAAAACAATCCTGTGAAGTGGTCAGTCATTAAGCAAACACATTGCACTAAAACTTGTCAGATCATGCAGCAAGTTGAAACTTTTGACAGTTTATACAAATCTGCATGGCACTTAGATTGTCAGGTTCAGTCTAATCATGGACAGAAGTAAGAAGGAAGCTGTTATCTGTGCTAAAAGCTTAATCCTAACATCAGAGAAAAACAACATTTTCTTGTCTATTGATGTGTGAATTGCTTTTCACAAAATTTGACTTTCTGATGTTATTTAAATGACCTGTGTTGTATATTACTGAAGCTTAATTGCTTTTGGCTATGAATTTGGTCTATTACAGTTTGAAGTTTGCATCTTATTTAAAATAGCCTTTCTATTTTTTACTGGGTTTGCTACATTTGTTTTAAATATGAACATTTTTTGCTTTTCTTATATCTTACATGGTACTGTGAGCTGAATAAGTAGTATAGTGCTGTCTGTGCAGCTAAAAAGATGAAGGCAACGTATTTCATATTCCAGCTGGCAAAGTGTTAAACAAGACTAGTGACAAATCAGTAACACAGTAACATTTATCCTATTTTTTAATTCTTTTGATTTCTTGAGATTCTTGTTTCCTATTCTCCCAACAAGAATCCATAAGAACACGTCTTCTGAATTTTATGTACTTTGACTTTTTAACTTGCTTACAGATTTTTGTGAGATTTGAAAATCACTAGATTCCTCTAAAATATGTTTAAAGGAAAACATTGGACTTGGGAAATCTGATAGTTACTATTAAGAGGTAGAGAACATATCACAGATATTAATCTACAGGTTAATCTATTAATATTTTTATACTATCCAAATGATTTTAGCTAATTAACACAATCAGCAAATGCCAATATGCCTCAAAGAGGAATAAATGAAGACAAAAGCAGTCATGAGAATAATTCGCCCAAATGAAGTAACTTGCTGTTATAGTCACAAATATCGGAAGAACAGGCCCTCCCAATAATGCCTGTCTTCACTGAATGGAAGTCTGGAGTGTGATTAGGAGTTTGCAGAGCGTTAGATTACCTAAAGTCGCAACAAAATCTTAAATCATTTGCTTCCAACATATATTCAATAACGAGATGAACATGTTCTTTGGAAACTCTGACCCAGATTTCTTATACATTAGATACACTGCAAGGAAAATATATTCTTTCATAAATCACATAAAATATAACTAGAAAAATAAAATTTATTATAATATCATAACATCTTTTTACAATAGAAAGTTAAGCTACCTGAGAAAGGAGCAGGGATATGTCTGAGTTTGTCAGTAAAATGGTCTTTTAAGAAATCTTTGTAAGAAGGGTTAAATCATAAATGCAAATCAATAGTTTAATACCTGCAAAACACTCACTGTGTTTTTAATCATCTCTGGAAAACAGAGATTAGCTGCCTTGTTATTTCAGCTGTGGGGACTTGAGCATCCTCTCCCTTTGGGAAGAAAAATTAGCAGTGAGGTCGGAGGGCAGAGATGAGGCAGATCTCCTCTGTGGCACTGCAGCAGCGTCTTGTGCTCAGCACGCACAGATGATGATTCCCTGTGTTTGTTCCTAAGTGCCTGGTAGGGCATTCAATGAATCAGGACCCTGACCAACACTTCGGGAAACCCTTTCAGTATTAGTAAAGAAATTTGATTTCAGAGGTGCTCCTTATTGATCTTAGGAAAGAAAAGCAGGCCCCCCAAAGGTGTGTCACAGTACAGCAAGTACTATGCCATCTTTTCTTGACTTAGCGTTTTCATTACTGAAGTGTAAACAGGAGAGGAAAACGCTCGGCTTGGAGTGGAAGCTGGGCGCGTCTCTCTTGCTAGACATTAAGAACGGACATATTTCATTACAGGGAAACTACTAATTTACTTCCCTGCAACTGTTAAAGTAATGTAGAAAAAGCCTTCTGGCACGATTTTTGCATGATCTAGAGGGGAGACGAACAGGTGTCATAACTTGTCATGTCGCACAGCACAGCACAGCACATCTACCTGTCCCTTTCTCTTTCTGTGCCTGTTTCTTAATTTGCGTTGAAGACTAAAACTTCGTTTTGCTGCGGATACGCCCGGAGCCCCCGCGGCTCCTCGGGGCAGTCCCGCGGAGGGGCCCCTCCCNCGCTGGCGGTGAGTGACCGCGACCGCGCCGCTCCCTCCGGGCACCTGCTCCCTCCGAGGGCTGGGGCGGGGGTGGTGAGGAGCGTCCCGTTGCTTTTTGGGAAGAGGAATCGCCTTTCCCGTGCGCCGAGCCTGACTTTGTAGCTGTTAACAGGTGCGGGTCTCCGGTTCGGCTCGCTCCGTGCGCTCCCTGCGGAGCAGCAGTCCGGCTGGCGGCGCCCGGCCGGGAGCGCAGCTGGCGGGGGGGGAAGTAGCTGCCGCCTGCGACTCGTGCTCGGGGTGTGCGCCTCAGGGGAACTGTGGTAGCAATCATAAGCGGGAGACCCAAAGGCGTGTAGGCAAAAAGCGGGGTCTTGGGAGCCAGAGGTTTTCCTCTTGGGAGATTGTCGCCTTGTGGGTATATCTGCCTTCACCAGATCGGTGGTATGTGCCGGGAATCTCTGGGGTGGGTACACAAACATTTTAATGGAGGTGCATGCTACAGCATATATCACAAGTTAAGAAATCGAACATCTTGACCAGACATAAAGGGAAATTGAGAGAACAAACTGAGCATTCAAACAGAAGGAGTGACATCTATTAGAGTGCTTGACGGTCTGTCTCCTTGGGGTCAGAATCCTATAGGTAAGTGCTGAACAAACACACCAACACAGATTTTGGAAGAACTGCTACTGTCCAAGGACAATCTCAGTCCTCCTGTGCTTAGAAACAGCACTGTGTATTCCTACCTAAAGCAGACTGTCTGAGGTCTGGAGTGATACACCTTATTCAGTAGATCAAATGTGTAATTTTGAAAATAATCACATATTTATAAGCTTTTGTCCAGGGAGTAAAATGACTTCACGTTGAATGTCAATAGGGAAAATAATGTAAGGGTAAAGAGACGTAGGGTAGAAAGGATGTCATGGCAACAAGAAAGCATCATACAAAGTAACAATATTGTCTTCTGGAGGGGGAACAGGAGTAGCACTGCATTCATGCTGTAGATTGAAATACTATAATTTAGGATGGGATGTTGGAGTGGGGGTTTTTTGATAATACACTGACTTCTCTTTGCAATAGATGGATTAAACCCAGTAAGAATTATATGGCCACAACTCATCAGAAAAATACACAATGTTGTTGAGGATTGCTGTTGGTTGTTTGGGGGTGGGGGGCGTGGGGTGGGTTTTTTTTTGGGAGGGATGCTTGTTGAGTTTCTGTTGTTCTAAACAAAGTTATTGTTCTTGTGGCTTACAGCTGAGATGAATTCTTACTCCAACCAGAACCCTGAATGAGATTCAGGTTGCAAGTGTTTCGCCAGAATTGAAAGGTTGTATTAATCTTTGCTTAATCTTTGCTTTTCCAGAATCTTTCTGGAAGGATGAACAAGTTTTCCCTATTTTCTTCTCTAAAGGAGTACTACATTGGTGGTTTTTATGTTACTGAATTTGCATTACTTTAAAGCTACTAAACTTCATAATGTGCAGGACAGATGGGAATGCCAGATTCTGAATTTTTAGTTTGGTAATATGTTAGGGGTTTTTTATAATTTTTGTCAGGTTTTTTGAAAACATTGTTTTTTGTCAAGAATGGGTAACTGTTTTGTTTTTTTTTTTTTTTTTTTTTCCTTAATGAGAGAATAGGATTTCTAAAATCACATTTCAACATTAAGAGTAATTCATTTGGAACCATTTTCCAAAGCAATGCCAGAACATTCTAATTCTTAAGGCGTTTCCCACCAGCACCTTTATTTTCCCTTCCCACTTGCACTCACACTATCCCTGGGGAAAAAAAAAAATAAAGTGTAAGATTTCAGTCCTTTTAACATCAGTTTTTTGTCCTCATCCCTCCAGCCTTGTCTCCTGGATTGTGTTTTTCTTGTGGTGACTTCTGTTTGTCTGCCACAGTTTACTTTTTAAAGGTTGTCACTTGTCTGAGGAAGATTTTTGGGGGTCAGTGTTGAAGCAGAAGTTTGGTACAAGTGATGCCATGCATATATACTTTCTGGTTGGGTTTTGGGTTTTTTTTCCTGAAATCTATATTTTCTGGCTTTCCTTTTCTTTACACACTTATAGAAATTGCTGATACTGATGTTTCACACTTAATCATTACTTTTACATTTTTACTGAATAATTGTAAGAGTTGGCTGCTGTTTTATTACTTTAATTCCTGAAGAACAATTGGTAAGCTTATTTCTTTACCAAAATGGTCAGGAAGGGGGGTGAGGGTGGAATAGAGGGGTGTTAAATTTTATTTACTTCATTTTGATATTAGTGTTTGAGTGATTGAGAAATTGTTACATTGGGAGGAGCTGAAGAAGTGAAGGATATTTGAGATAGAAAAGGTGTGCAAGAGCTGACACTACCTGGAGCATACATGTGGCTGACTCCAAACAATCTCTGTCATCTTTGTTTAGAATAACCCTGGTTTCATTTTGAGTAAAGGCATTACGTATTGAAGGACTGAAGTATGGTTATAGCTTTAGAAATTAAGCTTTTTCTGCTTTTTTCCTCACTCCATTGTCTGCTTCTGTAACTCTGGAAAGGGAAAAGAGTGAAACCCCCCCTATTCAAACTGATAAAAATTTTGCCATGTAAACCAGCAGATCCTATTTTGGGTCACGGTGAATTTCTGCCCATAAAGGGAATTGTTTGGACATTTTCTGCCAAGATCTTGAGAGTATTTTGTACTTACAGCCTCTGAATTATGTGAGTTTTCCAACCCATTTTAAGCAGATGCTGCAGCATTCTAGCTCAATAAAAATTGAGGTAACTGGCTGCTCTGCCAGCAGCTGGGATCAGTTTCTGATCACAGCAGACTTTTTTTCTGTTTTGTTCAAAGATTAAATTGCTTTTGAGGTGAATTTTTCCCCAGGATATTTACAGTATCTCAGATACAAAATGACAAGTGAGAAACATATGAACACATGAAATAAAAGTTTACTTTGATGTGGTGCAAATGAAATTATAGCTGTGAACCAGGTCCTTGGTCCTGTCTTGGATGCTGAAAATCAGATGGGCCAAGTATAAATGACTGATGAGAAGTAATCAGCTCTCTTTATGGCAGAACAGAACTATGTGTATGTGGGTGAGAAACACTGTCTGTACAGGGGTAATCCACTGAGTGAAGAGTTGAATTTCAGATTTGTCATGGAGCAGACTGAATAAAATTTAGCTCAACTTCTGAATTTTATATTTGTGAATTTAAGAAATCAGATGTCATATTCCCTTTCTCATTTATTGTAGCAAAAGCTCTGAAAGCACCTTTGCCATGAGGCTGAGCAGTCTGGTGAGGAGCGTGTTAAACTACCAGTGAGTTGGGAGGCATGTTACAGCCCTGAGTTGTATGACAAAATGGTGGAGCAAGGACATAAAGCAGCAGTACAGGGTGTGGGGGGAACAAGGCAGAGCTTGGGCATGTTAAAATAAGGTGCAGGGTGCGTACCTGTCTGCACACTGACTGGGATTTGAGCAGTAGGGGCAAAAGCTCAGCCTGTGGCCAGAGCTGCAGCATTGCTGGGATACCTGTGATGTGATAGTGCCATGACTGATGGAGACAAGCCCTTCCAGGGAGGCAGGCAGGGAAGAGGAGGAATAGGCCTGCCCTTCATATGAAGGAGCAGCTCAGATGTGTAGGGCTCAGGTCTGCGTAGAGTTTGTGGGTCAGGGTTAGAGGAGGGTTTGTTGAGTGTGTTGGGATGTGTTACAGATCACTGACCAGGGTAAAGAAGCAGATGGAGCTTTCTCTGAATAAACTGAGGGTGGCTCTGAGCCACAGACCTCCATCCTCTTTGGGAAATGTAATATATCAGAACACCAGCCATCCAGGAGATTGCTGGAGGCTAAGGAAAACATTTTGTTACTGAATGGTGCTTGGGCAGCACACTGTGACCCTGTCCACACAAGGCTGTCTTGTTTGCTCATTTTAGCTATTGTATGACTTTTTTCCATACAATAGCTCAAATATATTTGTGTTTTCTGCTGGCAAGCAGAAACAATGTTGTTGTAAGAATTTATTGCTGTAGTTTTAGATGAAGGCAAGGTGGTGCAGGTGCTGTTATTGCTGCTGGTGAGGGAGAGCTGTCTGCAGGCCCCTGTCCTAAAATGAGTTTGTCCTGCAACCAGGGAATTTGTGTGGCACAGTGCAGCTTGAAGGCCAAGCCGTAGGTGCAGGCCAGCACAGCACAGGCCAGGGTGTACTCAGATTACCTGGTGTATAGATCACTGTCTCCTTGATGTGCAATGGTCTTCCTATCAGGATCCCTGTGGGTGACGGTGATGCAGTGACAGCAGACATGGATAAGGCAGGTCCTCACCCTGAGCAGCCTGGTCTGTTCCTCTCAGCAGCAGCTGGGACTGGAAACCTCCTCAAGTCCCTTCCAGCCTGAGTTACCTTGGGATTATGTAAATCCACATCAGAAAGTCCTTTGAGAATTAATTTACAAGATGCACACTAGCACAGCTAGTAACTGTTGCCTACACTTTTTCTGCTTGAAAATCTTCAAAGTGTGCCTACATTGGTTATCAGATGTGAAAACATGCTTCTTACGAAAAAACAAAAATAGTAGTTCTAGCTCAGGGCAGGGACTGGTAAAATAATTTGTTAATACTGTAAGATAGAAAATAACACACTGCCTGGCTGATCTTCCTCCTGCACAGGTGGAGCATCACCCTTCTCTGCAGCAGCCTGTCTGTCCAGCCCCAGCTCCTTGCTGCCTACTCTTGCTAGAGAATTCAGCTTGCAGGAGGTCGTTAAAAACAGGTGTCCATTGTATTTGAACACAGTACTCTCCTGGTGGCTTTGCTGTCCAGAAAGCTTAGAAACAAAGGGTTCAATAAGACTGGAAACCAGAAATCTCTGTTGGTGGTATGAGTGGGAGGCGAGGTCTTGGGCAAAGTAAGCCTACAAGAGGTGCTTGTGCAGGCTGCAGGTCAGATGCACTGCTGTAGGACTGCATCATCAGATGAAATGTAGTGAAGTTTACTACTGTCTTTGAAGGAAATATTTTTTGTTGTTATTGTTAATTTTTTTTTTTTTAATTCTTGGTAGCAGAAGGGAGCCTAACTAATCCTGTGCATGAACAATTTGTCATGTATGACAAATTGTACATTTTGTCTAGCTTTTATTTTAGGCAGATGCTTCTTTCTTCTTAATTTTTGCAACTATAAAGTGGTTTTAAAAAATTTATATAGTACGTAGCGGAGTGTTTTCATGTTTTTTTCTACATTTGTTTCTGTGTGCCATGCATGAGCAACAGTTTTCCTGACTGCTTATTTGGATGCTTTAGGAATAAAGCTAGAAATTATGAGTATTTAAGCTTCACTTAAAATGAGGTTTCCTGAACCTAAATATGAGGTTGCCTTTTTTTAGAATCTTTCCTGAATATATTACCTGGTTTATCCCTGCAGCTGGCCTCCAGTAAGGAAACCTGTAAAGAAACTTGAGATCAAGGGATCAGTACTAAATACTTGTCTGAATAGTTCATCTTGTGTTTATTCCCTTAGTGGTGGTGGGAAAAAGTTATATTCTGTGCATTACCTCTTGGGTGCATTACTCTTTGGAGCAGTCTGTTAAGTAGTGTGATTTTTAAAGGTTAGTAATTCATTATGATTTTAGGGATCAGAGTTTTATCAGAAATGAAAATGGTTTTGCTTTCCTGTTAACATTTTTGTGAAAGTGTTCTCTAAGACATGGACCTAGAACTGCCTGATAATGGATAAACATCCATAAACCTCTATTATTAGTATGAAGTGACTTTGGAATAGCAAAATTTTGCTCTGAAAGAAAAAATTCAAATTTTGGGTTTAAATAATTCTGGAAAAGGCTTATGTAAAACACCCCTCAAAAGTACCTTCCATGCTAATTTATTCTATGACTTTAGTTTTCAAGAGTACCTGGTAGAGAAGAGTGCAATACTGTTGAATGCAGTCATATGTGATGCAAGCCACTGCAGAGCTATAATGTGATTTTTAGCACTAAAGATAAGAAAAACAGGAAAAAATACAAAACCAAATGAAAAGGGGAAATGAATGCTCATTATAATAACAAAATCAAACAGTAGTTCAATTTCCACAATTCTCATCTGCTTGTCTCCCCTGAAAAGATGTAAGGGATTATTATATTGAAGGCATAGCATGTAAGAAAATACCAAAGACTGAGGTTACTTTGCTCTTTTTATTGATTTCTTATTGAGATAATGATAATTAATTATTAATGTATAGCCTATTCTGCATCTGAAATGAAAGTACATGTATTTCAAAAGAAGGTGGTGGTTTAATAATTAGAACGATGGAGTCAAATTCCATGAGCAGAATTTAAAAATTATTTATAATTGGGGATTTCTGGCTTTATCTCATTTACTTCTTCGTGGCCTGATGATTTTTAAGTGGTGACTGATGTGCCTTTTTATTAAGAGATTGATTTCCAGAATATCCAGAATCAACAGATACCTTTTAAATCGTGAGCACTTGCAGTTGTATGCTGGATGTGGGTAAATTTGTGAGTCTGACAGCTGCTGATATAGAGGTGCTGTTGTCCATGACCAACCCACAAAAGGCAAAGCAGGCCTCTGAAGGCTTGCTTTTCTGTAAGATGCTTTATCTGTTATCTTTCTGTACACTGGTTCAGGTGCTTGAAAATACTGGAATTAATTAAAAAGAAATATTTTAAAATTATTACAGCCAACACTTAGGACCAAGGAAAAAAGAAAAAAAACAGTGTAAGGAGATGAGAAAGCTGTAGACCTGTGACAAGGAGCATGAAAACTTCTCTCTAAATCAGGGGACAATTTTACTTTTCACAATTTTCTTCTCTATGGTTTTGTTTTTACCATAGAACGCAGCTACTGTGAGGCATGTATATAGGCTTTTGGAATTTATCTGAGGCTTATGAGATGTTTTATTCATCACAACATAATACAGAGAAGTACATCTTAATCTATTGGAGATGGTAATATTGGTTATGAAAGCAGGAGCACATTTTAACTTGCACAGCTTAGTCTAACACTGGCTGAACAGTAATAGATGTGTCCTGTTATAACCTGTTTTCTGTGTTTATAGCTGAAAGCAACTCTTTCCAGACATAATTTATTTCTTCTGATGAAGCAGCATTTCAACAATCCTGTGACATTTCAAAATGAATGTGAAAAGGAGAAGAGTCTTATTATTTCCTGGTACACATATTTTTTTTCCTGGTATTCTTATGTTCTTTTTGCTTTTAGATAACATAATTGCTTTAATGACATAATGGAAGTGTTTTGTGGAGAGTATTCAAAATAGGTAATCTCCTGTTGCAATTTTTTTAAGTTTGCTGTGAATTGCAGCAAAACTGACCTGTTATGAAACCCTGTGAATCAGTGACTGCAGAGGTGAAAGGAGAAAAAAACAGAATATTGTGTCTAAATAAACAAGCAAATGAAAACTTTGTCTATTATTGCCAGATTTTACATGTTTGCTCTCTAGAAATACTGTAATAAAAAAAATTAATCTGATGATAATATGTTAATTCATTACAGCTATTTATTCTCTCTTTATTTAATATTTTCCCTGAGTGATTCATAGAATGTACTGAAGGGAAGGAACCCATCAGGATCATTGAGTCCAGTTCCTGGCCCTGTGCAGGACATCCCAAGAAATCACACCATATGCCTGAGAGCATTGTCCAAATCCTTCTGGAGCTCAGGCTTGGTGCTGTGACCTCTTCCCTGGGGAGCCTGTTCCAGTGCCCAGTCACCCTCTGGGGAAAAAACCTTTTCCTGATATCCAACCTAAATGTCCCCTGACACAGCTTCTTCTTGTTTCCTTGAGTCCTCTCACTGCTTACAAGAGTGAAGAGATTAGTGCCTGCCCCTCTGTTTCCCTTGTGAGGATGTTGAAGGCCACAATGAGGTCTCCCCTCAGTCTCTTCCAGGCTGGACAGACCAAGGCACCTCAGCCACTCACACAGTTTCCCCTCCAGACCCTTCACCACCCTCATGGCCCTCCTTTGGACACTCTCTAACAGCTCAATGTCTCTCTGCATTGTGGCACCCAAAACTGCCCCCAGCACTCGAGGTGAGCTCAGAGCAGAGCAGGACAATCCCCTCCCTTGCCTGGCTGGCAATGCTGGGCCTGATGCCCCCCCAGGACACACTTGGCCCTCCTGGCTGCCAGGGCACTGCTGGCTCATGTTCAACTTGCCTCTGACCAGGTCCCAAGGTCCCTTTCCATGGCACTGCTCCCCCATCTCTCATTCCCTAGTCCATCTGTACATCCAGGGTTGCCCTCTCCCAGGTGCAGAATCCAGTGCTTGTTAAACTTCATATGGTTGATGATTGCTCAGCTCACTAATTTCTTGAGGTCTCTCCTGCAGGGCCTCTCTACCTGTAAGGGAATCAACACTTCCTTCCAGTTTAGTCGTTGGCAAACTTAGTGTTCCTTTGAATCCCATGTCCAAGACATGGGAAGAGAAGTGACTTGAAGAGAAGTGGACTGAGGATGGAGCCCTGTGGAACCCTACTGATGAGAAGACTCCAGTCTGGTGTCACCTCATTCACCACAACCCTTTGTGCCCAACCCATGAGCCAACTGCTCACTTATCAGGTAATGCTCAGCTGTCTGCTGGACATTTTTGTCTAGAAGGAGAGACAGTTTCCATGGCTTTGCTGAAGTCCAGAAAAATTACCTCTACTGGTTTTTCTAGATCAGCTCAGTGGGTTACCATGTTGTAGAAGAAAATTTGGTTTGATAAGCAGAAGTTCTCCCCTCATGAAGATGTGCTGGCTGTAACTGATGACTGTGTTGTCCTCCCAATGTTTTTTCAATACCTCCCAGAATAATCTTTTCCATGTTTTTACCAGGCACTGAAGTGAGACTGACAGCCTGTAGTTTCCAAAGTCCTCCCTCTTGATTTTTTGGCAATCAGAACNCTGCTCACTTATCAGGTAATGCTCAGCTGTCTGCTGGACATTTTTGTCTAGAAGGAGAGACAGTTTCCATGGCTTTGCTGAAGTCCAGAAAAATTACCTCTACTGGTTTTTCTAGATCAGCTCAGTGGGTTACCATGTTGTAGAAGAAAATTTGGTTTGATAAGCAGAAGTTCTCCCCTCATGAAGATGTGCTGGCTGTAACTGATGACTGTGTTGTCCTCCCAATGTTTTTTCAATACCTCCCAGAATAATCTTTTCCATGTTTTTACCAGGCACTGAAGTGAGACTGACAGCCTGTAGTTTCCAAAGTCCTCCCTCTTGATTTTTTGGCAATCAGAACAAAGTTTCCAGTCAGCTGAGAGCTCTCTGGGTTCCCAAGACCGCTCCACAATCATCAAGGAAGACTTTGTGATGGCATCAGCCAGCTGTTTGAGTATTGTCAGATGAATTTCATCAGACCTCATAGATCTGTAGAGATCCAGACAAGCAGTTTGAAAGTAGAACTAAGATCACTCTAACCTGGAATGTTGAAATTTCTTTCTCACTGGAAAAGGTGTTTGGTTAGAATATGTTTCACTATTTGATTTTTTTTTTTTTTTTGAAGATAGTTCTCATGGAAAGTCCAAATCTATAGCAACTTTAATCATTCCGATTTCTCTGGTTCTGCAATATAAGCCAACTTTTGCTGTTAAAGGTTGCCCAGACACCAGAAGTTTTAAACAGATGGGCTCCTAGGTAATTTCACTCATGGTCTCTCAAGAGACTAGGATGCAAGAAAAGGAAATGTTTGTGACTTGACTTAGAATTTCAAAGGAAGCTCTGTGCCTCAGAAAGTTGACACAGGAAATGACTAAGGCTGTAGTAGTATCAGAAGTTGTGAGTGAAGCTTGGAGATAAGTGGAAAGTTATTGAGGCAACAAGGCAGGCAAATGAGACTTTAATGAGCTTAGCAGTGAAGATGGATGCAGTGAGATTCACCTCACAGGATGAGCTTATTTGTCCTCCTATTCAGTTATCAAAATTGTGATTGGGCTGCATTTGATTCAATATCACTGTTTTGAAGATGGCAACCTTTTGGTCCTAGATGTCCTTTTTGGTTTCAAGAAAGTATTTTGCTAATCTTTAGGTATAAGAGTTATTTTAAAAGCTAGTATTAAAAGACATCTGTCTTACTTTGACAGTGGAAGAACACAGATATTGTATGAAAACACAATTTAATCAGAATTCAAGCTTTCAGCCCATGTGGACAAGAGCTAAAAAGTCTCAAATTCATTTTTGACACTGTGTTTGAAGATGATGGGATCTGCTCTCATGCTGAGCATATAAAACCTTTAAATATAAGAATATGAAAGTCTAAGGATACTGTAAAGCTTTTATGGGTTCATAAAATAAATTCACATAAGCCATTAAGAAGGCAGGGTCCTTAGTTATGATTGTTCGCTGTTAGTAGATTTTGGCAACCTTACTAAAAGTTAAGGTCGTTATTTCTCTGGAGTACTGAGAGGACTTTTGAGAAGTCTTGTTTCACTCTGTTGCATCAGGCATGTCTTGGTGCAAATACAGCAGTAATGATTTATCCCTTTGTCAGTGTTGGAGTGTGACAGTATGGGAGCCATTGCACATTCCAACATTACTCAGACTACAAACAGTTACACTGCCTACTGTTGCTGAAAATCTAAGCTGATTAATTAGGAAAATGCAGAATGAGGTGGGTTGCAATGCACAACAGTCTTAATGGTGCAGAAGGAAGTGGTTTCATTAGCTGATACACAGTGCTGTTAATAATATGAGTATTCTGCAGTGCTTTACAAAAGGTAGAACTAGCAAAATTGCAAAAATATCACAGAAGGATATTAATCAAAACCTAAGTAATTAATATCCTTCCATTAGTAGATTCTCAAATAAGTAATGGATTTTAAGTCAGTAAAGAAAACATGTATGTGATTTTGGTTTATGAAGAGTTTTTCTCATTGTTACAAACAAGACACTTCTAGGCTACAGAGATGCCGGTTTGGATTTTTTTTTTCCTTACAGACACAAGGTAGTCACTGCATGCCAAATAAACGATGACTATGAGATAAAAGCACAAGTTACTACTTGCATCTCTGTAACCTACTGTGTACAGCACTGCTCTTTCCTTGGCATTGCCTGTCTCAATGAGAGAGCACGAGCAAAGTAGCAACATTGTACAAAACGTCTGTTAAAGCAGAAGTTTGCCTTAGCTGTTTAATCTGTTTTTTTGGAAAGGGGTTTAGGGTAAAAACCAATATCCTCACTGTTTTTGGAGGGGTTTCTAATTTAAAGAGGAAATTAGATTCCTATGTGTGATGAGTTAATTTGGCTTGAGAAAAAAATGCAGCTCATCCAGCTTCTGTAGATTGCTTTTTGCATTCACCAAAATATTCTTGTGCTTTTTGTTCCTCACCATAATCACCTATTTTTCCACATTTCATGTTTTGTCACTTGCAGGACTGTCTGAACCTCCCACAGTTCAGTCTCCCTTTATAAGGAATTAATTGTATTTTAAAAATGTCAGGTTTTTCTTGGAAATCAGTGGTTTATCTGTGTGTGCCTTCCCTGGACTGTTCTCTTTGCATGAGTTAACTATCCTGTTCTTTCCTTCAGACTTTCTCAGCACTGCGGCTACCATCTCCATGCATATTTTTCTCTTTCCACTTCTATTTTCATATATATGTATGTGTACGAACGTGTGTATATAGATATCCATACAAAGTATTTTTGAAAGATGAGTCACAAGGATGTATTTATATTGTGCTATTTTTGAAGAATAAGCAGAAGTGCTATTAAACTGAAAAACATTGATGGGCCCATCCTACTTTTTAATTGGGTTTCTTATCTATAGACAAGTACAGGATGCCTGAAGCAATGTCTCTTTATTGCAAGTGACTCAATATCTCCTACCCACTAATTTATTATTTTTTTTTTCCTCACAGCCTTTCCTCCTTTGTTTCATTTTCTTAGAAACAGCAGTGTATTCAATGTGATGCTCAAACTGGTACCTGGCTCTTTCTGAGTGAGGCAAGTTGAGGCGTGGGCTGGAGCTTAGAGTTGTCTCAGACTCCACCTGCCAGAACTGAAAGGGCTAGTGAGAATATCTGGTACTCCTATGCCTAACTGGGGGTTTTATAACATAAAACAGGCCATTTAATGTTGAAACTGGAGGCAAGGCTTAAAAAAGATGCCTGTTCAAGCATGTGTTCTGTCTGGCTTTTTCTATTTTTGTTTATTTATTTTTTAACTTCTGGCAGAGGTTAAAATAATGTAATGGCAAATTTGTATAAGGACATTTCCAGCTACTCATTTGGCATTGTAACAGGATAGTCAGTAATTCTCACTTCTGAGCAGAAACTAAGTTAGTTTCATAGTTAACATTATTTAGTGTCATGATTTGGAGGCTAATATTCAGTGTTGCACTGAAAATGTAAGGTGTATTCAATTTGCATAAAGGTTAAAATATTTTTAATTTCCTACTGGCAGTGAATCTAAAAAAATGAAACCCGACCATCTTATAGGAGTGTTTTGCTTCACTTAATAATGTAGCATTAGAAAGTTATAATTGATTGTGCCCCTGTGCTAATGATCCTGCTGCATACAATGCTTACTACAGGCAGCAAGGGAGATTGGTCATGGTTTATTGCTAGGTTGTTTATTGGGGTGGGTGTTCTGCTAACAGCTGCTTATCTCAGTATAGAGCGGATGCTAAAGGAAGGATCACTTAAGTAAAATTGAGAAAATTGAGGATCTTTCATTTTTCCAGTAATATGAGTAGATGAAATGCCCATACCATCATAATCGGACTAAAACACTGAGAGTATGTTCTCAGGTTTGTTGTGTTAAAATCCTTACGTCTCTTCTGTATTTTTTTTTATTAGTGGCTTAACTTCAGAGACTGTACTTGCCAGGCCCCTGGATCTTGATGTTCCCCTTAAATAGAAATCAATGCTCTGCTGGCAGATAGAGAGGAGATGATAAATCTCAAATTTTGTGAGGTAAATCAGCTGTTAAAATATTGATTCTGCTGGAATCAACTGTTATATTGTTAGTGTGATAGTTGTGTATTCATCCACACAACACTTAAAATTCATGTTAAGGGCTAGACAAACAGCGGATTCAGTGTATAATCAACTGAATATGAAAAGTATAGCTAAGTGGAAGGTACTCCACCTGTACTTGCCCCCACCTGTTCCTGTTCAGTGGAATGTTTTAATTTTTTATGGTATTTTCTAGATATCCCACAGCTATTTTTTCCTTCAGAGATCCAGTGTATCTGGGGTACACATGCAGGTAAGAAATCTAGCACATGCATGGTAGATCTGCTAGAAAACAAATGTTTTCAAAAGTGGCTTGTGTATGAGTGGTACATTTGGCATCTGATCCACTTAGGCTGCTCTGGGCTTTCATACGCGTGAAACATGGCACAGCTGGTCAACTGTTTCATTCTTGAAAAAGTCAAAGTCCAGGGCAGCTATAGTTCTCACTGGGGAAAGAACCTTTTGTTCATTCCTAAATTTTAAGCAGTGACTTAGTATATTAGAAATGCATCCTATTGGTCACTCTAAAACTCCTGGGGGGCTGATGTAATATGGAAGAAATGGGACATTTAAAAAGCCTCTTATAATTTTTTTCACCCCAAGTTGCAATTGTGTAGGCAACCTGCTCTTTTGATTTCTTAAAGAGTTGCTCTGAGATATAATGGCTATAGTCTTAGTTTCAGTTAGTTTAAAGTTCAAGGCAAGCGTCATTATTTTCACATAACTTTTGTGTAGATGACCGTATGCTTTTTCCTTGTGTACTTCAGCATGTTACCAGGAATGTGAGAGGCCAGAAATTCTGGCCTAATTATTTGCCTTATTTCATTGCAAGAGAGGTCACAATTGAACTGCTGAATTGTTACTCCCTCAGAGGTAAGATGAAATAAGGAAAGGGAATAATAATTAGAATATATTTTAAAACATAATAATTCAAAGATGATTTTTTTGGATTTCAAAGTCAGAAAATTTAAAGTGTATAGCTGTTACAGAAGTATATACAACTTATTTTTTAAAAGTGCTTGAAGAAAAAGTTGCTCTTGATATATACTAGTTATTAGTTTTTCATTTGTAGCCTTGGAAATATTTTGCAGATTTCTCTACTGAATTCGGAACCTGTAAGCAAATATCAACAACAGAAGGAAAAAAATTCCAGTTAATCTGTTCTCAACATATAGCTAGGTCTGCCCTTTCAAAAAAGTGCTATAGCTTTTGGGAGAGAAGGGAAACAAAAAAAAATATTTTTGAAGGGCATGTCTCATGGCTATTTTCTTTTCTCTCCACAAAGAGAACTGAAATTTTTTGTTGAACACAGTCATCCATTTGCCAGACATTGTGGGATGTGTCTGGAGAACATTGGCAAAAAAATTGAGATCTTTCATTACTGTTGTAGAAAAACACACAGTTAAGACATGCATAAATTGTACAGGCTACAGTCTACCTACGGCAGCAAGTGGACTTAGAAACAAAAAAATTATAATGAAAAAAGAGCTCAATGCTTCAAGTGAAATGTTTAGGCTATTTAATTCTGAATTTGAGTTCTTTCTGTTGGAATGAATCTTACTTCTGTGCGTAGTGTAAAGTGTTTGATTTCTGTATATTACATAAAATTTTCCATTAAAATGTAATTCCACTTCACAGCATCACATGAGAACTGATTCACACACACAGATATATAAGATTAGATTACAGCCCATAGTAATACATAATTTTGTTGCAGCCTTGTTGGAAAACTCCTGACTTGCAAATAAGTCTTGAACAGAGTCCTCAGGAAGAGAGCAGAAATAGTCTGTCTAAGCAGTGTGGGAGAACAAATATTAGTCTTCTGGGTTTCAAGGGACCTATGTGCAGAACGTGATTTCAAAGTCTCTTGCCTATCATTTCTTCTGAATTGTTGGCTGTTCAGTGTTCTACAGTATTACAGCTGCTGAACCCCTGCAGAGCTTTATTGTGTTTTCTTCCGTAGTAGAGATTATTTTCTGAGGGCAATGATCTGTTTCATGAAGTTCTCTGTGTGACCACAGCAACTCTTAATTTACCCTGAGTAACATGGGCTGTTGTCAGTGTGCTGCCATCTGCACAAAGTTTTCCTGCCATGATACTTGGAGAATTTTGATTCCTCTTTAACTGCATTCTCAGTGTGTTACTACAAGTGGGCTGGGCTGTTCTTGCTTAGCCAGGAGGGTACCTGGAAGTGAAGCATAAGACTGGTTTGTTGGTGGTCAGGCAAATAGTAGTAGGATCTAAACATTCAGAACGAAAAAATCCAAGAATTATTTGCCATTTCTGAATTTGGCTGTACTTTATCAGCTAATATAGTTACACTATGTGACTCTACAGTCTACATTGTGCAAAACTTGCCTTTGTCATAAATACCTATCCTGGCATTGTGTTGAGCATGTGAATCCTTGAATACATGGAGCTGTGCTAGATATCGCAAAACAACAAGGGCTGATGCACAAGAGAAATGTAGTCTCGACTCATTTGTTCTTAGATGCAGCCAGTAACAATCTAGAGGGGACTTAGAAAATTCCTTATCAGTTTCCAGGTGGCAGTTAAGAGTGCAATCATGCTATAGCAAATTTGTGGCTGTTAGTAATTTTAACATCTATGCTGTGACATCTTAGGCTCAAGAGCTCACTTGCACAAGCATGTTTACACCTCTTTGGAGGATCAGTTTAAGGAAATGCCTGTTGTGATTAGAGACGTCATTTAGAGACCTGCTAGAGAGCTTGTTTAATGTGGACAAAATCTCAGCCACTTCCAGTTGTCTGCCCTGAAACCAAAGGGGCCAAAATTCTTTGAAATTGTGGAAGGTGTCTGCATTGCTCTGTCTACTTTTCCATTTTCCAGACATCTTTCTCACTCAACAGCCCTTCTTTGTTCTTACACTAAAAGAAGTAATCCTCTCTCCATCCCCAACCCCATTTTCTTTGCATTAAAAGTTAGATGGTATGGTTTACTGATACAGAATTTCAAAATTACTCTCTCCCCTGGATATATTTCTTGATACCTCCTAGGACTTGGTGGCATATAGTCTTACCTAATCCACCTTGTCACTCAACAGCTGTTGAGTATATAATCTTGCCCTTTGTACTATCAAATGATTTTTCTTCTGCTGGTTAACATGGATAGTCATCCAGGTACTTCTTTGTACTGATGCTTTCCAAAATTCTGTCTTTGAAAAATGTGACTGGCAATGCTGAAAAAGTTTTTTTACATGAAGCTTATGAAGCTGAGGAATAAGACTGGGCTTCAGAATGATAACATGAGGAAACCTGCTTGTAATCTCCCTCTTGTCTAATGTATTTTTATTCATAACTATCCTTTCACGTAGTTTTAACTTCCTTTAACAATTTAATCTCCTGTAGTTTATCTAATCTCTTGCTATATGTCATATTAAATGTTTTATTACAGTCAGAAGAGTAAAAAAATAGTTACACTTACCCTTTATTCAGAAATCTGGCCTTTTTTATCCAAGGATGTTTGGTCCATCCAAGAAGCTTAATTTGTTGCAAATTTTCTCAAATTATTAGTCCTAAATGTAATGGAAACAACTAGCTGGGTTTGTTTTGTTTTGTTTTGTTTTTTTCCCTGCACAATTGTATGAAAAAGTCAGGGGGCTTTTTCTTTCTTTTTTTTTTTTTAGTTTTTGTGACGATGGTTTGGGAGTCTCAGGATTACCAGCTAAAAGCAGTACTAATGAACTTTAGTCCTGTGCTTAAGAAGTTTAATTTTCTTAAAGAAAGAGGGAGACCACAGTGAGGATGAGGTGTGGCATTTATGTTCCTCAAGCAGTCTTTTGATTTTCATTTGCATTAAGATGTCTAAAAACTCCCACATATGTGTATCTTTTCTCTTAAGTCTTCTGCTTACAATGGAATAACTTATAATTAAAAAATAGTCCTGAAACCTGACATATATTTGGCTTGACATTGCTGTTACATAAATTTCTAGACTTTGTAAACGCAGGCACTGTCATTTGTGATCCCAATTTGACAACTTAGCTGAATCTTCCTACTGAAACAAAAATTTTAACTACTGAATGCATTGGACAAAAATTCTGCTAGCAGAGAATGGCTCCCATCCTCATCTTGCCTTCCATTCTCCTTTTTGTGTATGAGGGTTCCTGGGAAGAGACCAGAGTCATTCTAGTCAGGGAAGCAGGAGAAGAATTTTGTAGAGGGAGCATAAGAAAGATCTGAAATTGAAAGACATGAACAGTTAAAAAGGCAAAGGAGATTTATGTACACAAGATAAAGAGAAGCATTATGACAACACATTATAACACCAAATATAAGTATGTGGGCAAAATCTTGGTATGTCCATCTTGAGCAACATGAATCCACCTTGAAATGAATTGTGTGCTGTAATTTAGGTGCTGCAGAGGATATGCTGTGATACTTGGGAGGAACCACTACAAATCCCTAAAGCCATTTGCACGGATCAGTCACTTGCACCTAACAGTAATTGTTTTTCAAAGCTTTAGTGCTAAGTAGGAACCACAGACTTATCAGAGATGTGCAACTTGTTTTTACTTGTATCACTTGGTAACGAGCTTTCCCACATCAATACTGTATAGCCAGATATAATCTGTACTGGCCATAGTGCCTCTTCCTTGTTGAAAGGTGATAACCATTGGAAGGTGTCTTACATTCTATTTTTATGCAGTGTTTTGAAGTCTCCATGAAGGGGCAAGGCATGTACAAATGACAATTTTATACTCCAAATACACATGTCAATCAGTATAATTTACAGGTTTTGCCCTCTTAGAAGCTACTTTATTTGTATAGCCAGAGGGAAGAAAGTACCCTGTGTGGCCCTTGTGACTGGTGGGAGAACCTAGCATTTCAGGAAGTTGCCTCCAGAGCCTGATGAAGTTAAATTGTATTTCAGGTTCTACTCCCTATTGTATTCTAAATGAAATACAATTTACATCTTTGCTTCCCTATGGTCACCTCAGTCATATCAATAATGGTCCTAGATACAAACTACAGTTTGATGTAATGCAATGTAAGATTGCATTATTTTCCCTGTTCCTGGCAAATGTTTGCTGCCATGGGACTCACTGTCATAGATTTCCTTATCAGGGTTCAGGTTAACAATGGTAGAGCAATAATTTTGACCACTGTGTAGAAACACTTCTACAAGAGGATTTTTAAACTAAGCAGGCTTTAACAGAAAAATTAGCTGTGGTCAGAGGTAAAGACACTCCCTGGGTGTTTTTACTGCTGCATGGGTATCACTGTATGATTTGTGCAATA
Organism: Hylia prasina; assembly: GCA_013397195.1. Taxonomy (NCBI): domain Eukaryota; kingdom Metazoa; phylum Chordata; class Aves; order Passeriformes; family Sylviidae; genus Hylia; species Hylia prasina. Next base: position 199,416 of record VYXD01010361.1, read on the forward strand.
TTGGCAAGGAGAATCTTCTCAGAAATCCTGGGGGACAATGCTTGAGCATAGAGGCTGGATTACATGATCTCCCAGTGGTCTCTTCCAACACTGAACTTGAAAATATTCAACCAAAGCTATTTCTCCCTCTTAAATATTTTTATTAGTCTTGTGCTCTGAAGGGAATTTTCCACGTTTAAAGAAATGTCAGATAGAATTGCATTAATTGAATTAATGGAATGGGCAAAAGTCAGAAACAGTATAAATTAGTGCATGAAAGTAATCTAATTGAGCTGAGAAAAGTTTACGATTCTTGTTTCAAAAACTGTACAGGAGCCTTCAGAATTTCTATTACTATTTTAATTTTGATGCATATGTTCTGTGTTTAGTTATATGCATCAAGCTACTGTATAATTTGGAGTAAAGATTTTACCTGTTAGGGCATTTTTAATTTGCCTAACTTTCCTCTCTGGATCTACTTGCAGTCATAAAATGTAGTCAACTAAAATTTCCTACATTAACAAGTGTTCTTATGTACTTAGCTTTAATATTTTTGCTGTAAAGTAAATACAATGCATAGTGTTTTATGCAAGAGTCTTTAGAAGCACTGTTGCTAAAGTGCTTACAAATATTAATCTGGTAGCACTCTTCTCCAATGCAGAATGTCCCTTGAGGGCTAATTGCAAAGAAAAAGCTCATCAGTGCATTATGCAGTTTAATATAACCCTCTGAATCACCTTAGCATTACGAGAAATATCTGTCTGATTTTAGAGTCAACTTAAGGAGGCTCAGCTGCCCGGATGCAAGTTTTAAAGAAATCAGATAGTAAAAAGACTCCTCTAGATAAGGAAGGTTTGAGGCCAGGCTGGGTGGGGTTCTGAGCAACCTGGTCTAGGTAAAGGTGTCCCTGTCCACAGGAGGGGGGTTGGTAGGAGATGATCTTTAAAAGGTCCCTACCAACCCAAACCATTCTGTGATTCTATGAATGGAGAGCAAAGTGTGGGAAAATGTTCTTTCAGTCCTGTCACTAAATAAAGTTGATGTTCCAATACTGGAAAAAAACCCAAATACAATTCTAGTTGGTTTGTTTTTAAATGATCAAGTTATGCCAACTACACAATCCTTTGAAAATAAATTCTGAATTAGTTGCATATGTGTATTTATAGAAAAAAGAAAAACTAACCAAAACAATGAAAAAAGCAATAGCTGATCCTTAAAGCTATAGCATAGAAAGAAGATAGACTAGGTCAGAGTCCATGGGCAGTTTCACCAAGCAAAGTGCTGTAGTTAAAATAGTATTACAGTAATATTGCATTTATTTTCAAGAATATAAGGGATGAGGTGGGGCTTTGTGATCTGGGTTGTTTTTGTTGGGTTTTGTGTTTTGGGTTTTTTTTTTTTGGTCACACTTCAGATTATTAAATACAAATTTTTGCTTTCTGGAGTATGATGTGTTACTTATGTTACAGAGAGGGCAGAAATTTAGAAGATTTAATATGCTGGCACCCTTCCAGGAAAAGACTAAAATCTAAACATGGAACAGGTGCCTTGTGTAATTTGTGGGTTTGTTCTTTTCCAGGGCTCAATCTTCATATCTATAAAGGGATGTAAATAATGCAAACATATATCTATTTATTAAAAAAAGGCAATAAATTTGTAGTGAACATATATTATATAGATTACTGAACCATATCAAAACTAAGGGGAAGAGGCTTAGTTATATGCATATTCTGCATTCTTCTTATGCGTTCCTCATCTGGAATGGGATCTGCCAGAGTCCTTGGGATCATTAGACCTCCAGTCAGCACATGGCTAGAGGGGTGTGATGGAATGATTTTCAGCACAATCTCTCATAACCACAGATGTGTTTAGACAGTCCTGCCTGTCATTCATATTATATCTGAACAGATTGGGCCCCTGAAAAAGTTTCTGCATTTCATTCTGCAAGCTGGCATGCCAGAAATCAAACTCCCTTGTAAATTTATGTGCTGTTTCCCACAAGAAGAACTCATGGAAAGGTTACTTTGAGCTGTGCTTCAGTGATGTGTGCTGAAGCATGGTCTTCCTCTGCTGATGACCCAAGGGTCTCTGGGTTGAAGGACCATACTAAGGGAGATAACAGGCCCCTTTGTGCTTTTTTTTTTTTTAATCAAGTTGTTCTATTTAGAGCATAATGATATTCTGTTCCTAATCTTTTCCGCTGTGTTATGACTCAAACCACAGCACTCAGAGTAAAGGCAGAGGAGACAGGTGTTTTGGGCTAACACAGCCAGATGAGAGCTGTTTTCTGAAAAAAAATATGATCTCTGTTTAATGACTTTTTTTATAGCTTCTTTTATACCTTCTACGTAATGTAAATTGAATTTTGAACACATTTCCTAAACATTGTATGGAAAATTATGTCACTTTTGAGACAGACATTTTGAATAAATTGGCTGTTGTTGAGATCCCAGTCAACTTTACTTTGGCCTAACTGAACTTCTTCTTTCAATATGTTTCCTAATAAGGAGTTTGCAAAAGGGCCCTTAAAAGATATATCTGGAAATATTTTTTGTTCCTATTCATCAATAAATAATAATGAAATGGCACCATTCATCATGAGAGATCCCACAGTGGTGTTGGGCAAGTTGTTCTGTCCATCCTTCAGGTCAGAACAGGGTCAGCTGCAGCAGATTGCTTAGAAATGAGTCCACTTGATTCTGCGTATCTTCAAGGATGACACACTGCAAGAATTCTCTGGATAAGTTGTGCCAGTCCATAACCATCATCACCACTGAAAAAGCTTCTCTTTCTTTTTAAGTGGAATTTCCTGTATCTCAATGTGTGCCCATTGCCTCTTGTCCCATCACTGTGAACCACATAGAAAAGCCTTGACCCACATTCTTTTGTCTCCTCATCAGGTGTGGGGAACCAGCAGGGATGAGGGAGGAGCTGCTCTCCCAGGGAGAGCAGGCACCCTGTAAGAAGGCGGTAAAGTTTGAATAAGGCAAAGGTTTGCCATTGGTGAGTTTGTCTCCTCCTGGTTTTCTCCCCATTTCTTTGGTCTGTTTTGGCAGGTTTCCAGCGTTCTGTAAACCCCACCCCTCAGTTAGAACATAAAAGGAAGGCACTGGGACCCTTCGGGGTCCTTCGGAGCTGAATGAAGCGTCTCTGGAGGATCATAGATTCTCGTATTTTATTTTTCCCCGCGTCACCTGAAGAAGCTGCTAGCTGGAGAAGCCGCCCCAGGCTATTAAAGCCTTGCCTCTCAGCATTATCACTTAGACTGCCTGAGACCCCGAGGCAAAAAGCCGTTCTTTTAAAAATGGACCCCGGGAAAATCACAGCTCACGAGACGGCTGAAGCCAAACAAGAACCCCAGCCGCAGGGGAAACCCCCGGAGCAGTTATAATCAGGTATTTATATATGTGGATAAAATCACTCTGAGCTTTCTCTTTTCCAGTCCAGCCCACTTAGCACCTCCTCATATGACAACAGTTTCTTCAAGCCCTTCACCATCTTCATGGCCCTTTGCTGGTCTGTCTCCAGTGGTTCCATGTCTCTCTTGTAGTGGGGAGTCCAGAACATGGCACCCCAGATGCAGCCTCAGCAGTGCGGAGTAGAGGCAAAGGACCATGTCCCTTCACTTGCTGGCAGTGGTCTTCCTAATGCACTCAGGATGACCTTGATCTTTGCTTTGTTTTCCACCAGAACCCCCACGGCATTTTCTGAAAAGACACATTCCAGTTAGTCAGCCTATGCTAGAGCCTGAAGTTGTGCCTCCCCTGGGACAGCACTTGATACTTCCTTTTGTTGAACTGATACTGTCAGCCTCTTTCTCCAGCTTGTTGGGGTCCCTCTTGCTTGCAGCACGTCCATTTTGTCTGTCAGCCCCTCATCTCGCATCTGTGTCATCTGCAGGTCTAATGACAAATAGGTCTGAGCAGAAAAACCTAGGTGCCTTGATCTAAATTGCTCCATGAAAATGACTTAGTTTCCTTTCTCAAAATGCTTCAAAATGTTCATTCTATGATGTTGCTAATGTGATTCGAGGAATTAATTTTGTCAATATTTTCAGCTCTGCCTGTTGGCTACTACCACACTCCATGCTGAGGACAAATGCTATCTCCACTGTCAGCTCAGAAGTCTTTGAATATGTAATTGAAGCAGTTGGTCAACCACTGAAATTCTTAATGGTATTTAGAGCTTCCAGGAGGTTGATCACCTGATCAGATGTCTCTGTTTTCAGATCTGCCCAATTTCTGAGCTTTTAGAGCCTACAGGTTACAGGCTAGGAAGGAGATTTGTTCTCTCTGGCCAGTAGCATGCCAGTGCAGTGACTTTTTTTAGAAATTTGATTGCTTTTTGAACTACCTCAGACTATATGAAATAGCTAGGCTTTTTCTTTTTTATTTTCCTTGAAACAGGCCATCATGCATAATTACATGGCATGAAAACATTTGATGTCAATGTAATTTGAAATGTGATCTGAATTTTTTTTAGTCAACAGTGGAACAACTCCTTTTTTGGGTATATCCTTAAATATAATCAAATACGTGGGTTTTGATGAGGGATATTCAGGGTTTTTATATCACTTATGCAAATGAAAATGAAGAAAACATGTCTAGCAATAATTTACACTGAAGAGTATGTTGTAATTCAGTTTGAGAGGTACTTAATAGAAACTTTTCTTAGCAGTCTTTATTTTTCTTTCTTCTTAGAAATCAGTCTGCTCCTCTTAATTTCAAATAAGCACTTCTAAACCAATTCCACTATGTTGCAGTGAAAGATTCATTGCAAATTCTTGGGATAATCTCCAGGGAAGTCTTTAGATTACATCCTTCCTTTCTTTTCAAGATGAGCAATATTGTATCATAAGTTATCATTCTTTGAAAATAAAAGTGAGATTCCAATACTCAGTGATTCTTATTCCTGGTGAAGAAAAGAAAATATTGTACTGTGTTGAATAGCATTAATTTGCACAATTGTATGTGAAATTAGACTAGGCAATTTAAAAAAAAATTTAAATTACCTTCCTCTTGTATTCATCTTTGATTGTGGGATTATTTCAAAGCTAAATGAAATTGCCTGAAAATATCTGGCTACTTTTATACTGAGCACGTGCCTGTGTGCACTGCGTGGCATTTTGCTTACATGAAAAACACATTGCAACTTCAGTATACCATGAAGTAAGATTTTAAGTATAACCAGTCTTGCAGAACTGGAAGTGTTGGTATTGGCTTTCCAACAAAGCAGAGCAGTCTGTGTCCATTGGCCACTGCATCCAGCCTGCAGTGAGTGTTGCTGCTGAAGTTCCAATCCAGCTCAAGGCTCCTGCAGGTCTCATGGATTAGATCATGGCCCGCCACTCTGACCCCCACTGGAGCCCTGCAACCCCTGCACTTCCCTCTGTGCTCATTCTCTTTGGGCATCTTTGAGGAAATCTCAAAGGAATCTTGAGGAATCTTGACTCTGTAGGGAGTGCAACACTGCAACTCCTGAGGAGTCTGGAGCCTACCTACATTTGCAGGCTGAGAGCTGTGCCTTGGGTGTGATATTTACAGTGAGGGACCAATACGTCTTTTAGCATCTTCAAGGGACTTCACACAAACAAAAAAATGTAACTTCACAGGCTTTATCCAGATAAAATATTGGTACCTGCTGACTGGCAGGTCTGTAGGAGAATCATGGGGAAAAAGAAACCTATGCAGTCAGGAGCTTCTAATGGCTGTGATGAGAGTGGTGTGTTGACAGCAAATGCAGAAATGGAAAAAAGATGACCCAAAACCTCAGTCTGAAATATAAAAAAAGTGGAGAGAAAATAGTATGTGCCATGTCAATCTATACACTAGTGAGCAATGAAAGGATAAAGTGTCTTAATGAACCCAAACAAAATATACTAAACTGCAAGTATTTCTTGAAGGTTTGTGTGTATCAGCAGGTATTGGCCACTTCATTCAGGATGTATTTAAGTATTGTTTGACTTTGTTGACTGGTCTTTTATATGCTGGTTAAAAATGTTGAAAGCTTCCAGCAGTAAATATTGGAACAAAGGAGAAGGTGGAAGAGGGCAGTGAAAACTGGGTAAAGATTTGATACTGTAGAAGGAAGGGGCTTGTAGCCCTGCTGTGTCTCTGTGCTATAAGCAGAGAGGAGAAATTAGGGAAAAATAACATTGTAGCTGTATTGAATTCAGATAGCAATTAGTGAATGAAGGAATGTTTCCCTAGTTTAAAAATTACATTTGTAGATTTTTAAAAATTTTCCTCCATATGTGTGGTTACTTTTGCAAAATTTTTTTTCAGTGGGATACGCATGGACTCAAAGAACATGGGTGATCCTGACTTGAGATAAGTTAGAATTGCAAATGTGACCCCAAAATAATGATTGCAGTGCCCTTTCTATCCAGCAAAAATATTAAGACATTTCATTAATAATCCCACAAAGGAATATTATTGTCATAACTTTAGTTATGACATTCCATCTCTGGTTTAGAAGCAATACTCAGAATTATGAGCAATTTATTTCAGTCTGTGGGGAAAATAATATATTTTTAATCCACTGATATTTTATACAGCATATTTTCCATAAAGGCAAAGTAAATATTTTTCAAATAGTGCTATGCTTGTGTTATGATGTTTAAGATAATTATTTTTTATCCTCTCTAAAAAGATGTACATACTTCTAGGAGAGGCTGGTATATTCTGTTTTTATAAAGACATTATTGCAAGAAAAATGTACAATGTCAGTTGAGATGTTGTACATTTCAGTGGTATAAGACCAACACTGCAAAACAAGTAAATCATTACAAAGCAAGTATAAGTTGGGAAAACCATTTGCAGCCTACTTAGTTTCTTCAAAAGCAAATGAGTCAGTGAAGATGACAGGTTTAGTGTGCATTAATGAAGTGAAGACAGTAGTAAGTGAAAACATATTCTTCTGAAATATAATAAAGGTGGCTGGTGCCATCTTCTGGAGGTGGCAGTGATGATTCACACCACCTAGGATTCCAGACTGAAAAACATGTTGGTTGGTTTGTTGTTGTTGTTGTTGTTTTGTTTTTTTTTTTAAATGTGGTTCAGGATGTTTCAAACAACCAAAAAAATATTAGCCACAAAATATGTTTGAAAGGCTTTGCACAGCTTGGTAGCACTTACTCTGTCTAGGACATAAAAGGTGCTTTTCCAGTGCTGATTTTCCAGTTTTTGTAAGCCCTGAGCTAGATAGCTAAAAACATTCATCTTTAACTCACAGAATCATCTTGTGTAAGTTATGTAATATTTAACACTAAATGACTGCGGTTGTTTTGTTTCGTAGTTTGTTTGTTTGCTCTTTGGTTTGATTTTGGATGTGTGTTTGTTTTGGGGGGTTTATTTTGAGGGTTTGCTATATCAATACATTGGTGTCACCCGAGAGTTCTAGGGTAGCTTTCCCAGGAGCAGCTTAAGCCTGGCGCTTTGGGTGTGTACACATAGCTGCCTGTTAAGCCATATAGGAGCAAAATATGATGTGCTCTCTGAGATCACTGGCAGGTTTTGTCTGTCCTTATGCACCTCTACTTAGGTGATATATTTTCTGTTAAGAAAATCATGCCCTGTCTGTGTTAAAATGCTACAGCTTAGTTCTCTTCCACTCCTTCATTTCTTTGAGAGGTCAGGGGCAGCTTGTCTTCGAAGTACAGCTGTGAACCTTCTGTAACAGGGTCATGTAGCTTCTGTAATTCAGGCCTGCTACTTGATATGAAAGGGCTTATAAATCAAAACAAGAAAAAACACCAGAGGAAGACTGTGAAGGATGTGGCTCTGTGTCCTGGGTGCTCTTCCAATCAGAGTGGAAGATTAGTCATTTTCTAATCTTATTTCAGGCTTCACTTCAATTGAGCCTCATTTTTTTAAAGCTACCACTTTCACAGAATATATTGATTCTAACTTCACTTTCTTACTGTGCTTTTGAAAGACAGACTGTAGCATCTTGATAGGAAAACTGCTGTGCTTGGTGTTTATAGGACGTAGAGGGTGACTGAAGACAACTGAAGTTCAGAACTGACAGAAAATATTTGCTTTGGTTTATGTGTGAATGCTGCCAAAATATGCACCCAATAGTTAATACTGAAGTAAAATACTGGCTGCTTTTTTTTTTTTTTTCCTTAAAGAACATTGTTTCCTAGATGCTTATGTAGGTTTGGAGTTTTTTAAATTTCTATTTCAAATGAGTACGTAGCAAAGAAAATTAGTTGTCTGCTTGCTGTCTTCCCTTCAGTGTTGCTGTGATAGGATACTGCTGTGCTTCGTTGGTTACTAGAAAGCTACTGAAACAGGGGAAAGAATATCTTATGTAAGTCACAGCAGGGAGCCCACAATTACTTTTTGTTTTTGTAATATGCAAGTGTCTGACTGGTAATGAGAAGACAGTTGTTGCTAATCACCTTTCTAAGCACAGTGATGTACTCTCCCCTTCCGCCTAGAATATTGTGGGTGTGCCCTGTCCTTAATCTCTGCATAGAACTCCAAATCTCCATGCTCCTTTTTGATAAAAGCAGAAAAGTCCCAGTAACACAGTTCATCCATGCATAGCTACACTCCTGTCCTGCAGGCTGATTTTGTGTTAAGATGCCAAATGAAAGCTAAATATATAATTAAAAACAGGTTCTTATCTACCTGTCACTTTCTCAAAAGGTTTTTTTTTCTTCAGTTGTCACTGTTATTCTTTGAAGATTGTATTATGCACTGATGTAGACATTGAGCATTTTTTCCCATGTATTTAAACTTCCAGTTTAAATACATGGGAAAAAAATTGGTGTTCTAATTTGAAACATGGAAAAGTAGAAAATAAAAATTATTGTTGGTATGTGGAATACAGAGAAAAAAGTTCAGATGTCGTCTATAGCTGAGCAAAATTCAATGAAACTTGTAAATAAAATTATTCCAACTAACATTCAGTTATAATGTAATATCCTCAAGAAAACAGCAGGATGGTTATAATAACTTTTAAAATAAAACTCTTTCACTTTGCAAAGGAAACATATCATTAGCACTGAAAAATGATTCAGTCTTGTGAAGTAAAGGACTAGTATTTTTTGGTGTTTGCTTAGCATCAGGTTCAGCAGGAGGTGATGCTGTGGACATGTATAAATTTATATGTATATGTCACTTTTGCAGTGTAAAGCCCTTATGGAAAGTCATAAGTGACATTAACACAGGCAGACTGAGGAATGTGGAGGGAATATCCTCTTGAGAAGTGCTGGGTGTTTAACCTCTTTTGTGGGTGGATTTTGTAAAACGGGATTATGCTGTAATGTTTAATGCTACAGGTGTATCTTGCAATGATTGAAAACAGCGTGTCCTTTTGCAAATTTGAGCAAGAGGTGAGAACACAATTTCCTTCCTTTGCATTTTGAGGGAGGAATAGAACTCCAAAGGGCTTATCAGCTATAATGTTGGTGTGAGCTTATATGGTGATGACTTTGTTAATTAATTTGTGTGAGGTTACAGTATAATCAGAAATATAATCACATATTATTCAATTAGTATTGTCTAAATGAAAGCTACTGAAAACAGTGTATGTGGAAAATATGAAAAATTGGTGTGCTTAATGGTTGCTTGACAGCCGCTACAAATGGTACTTTCATGTTGGATGACAAGTCAAATTACTTCACTCCACTTCAGTAAGTATATATACATAGAGGAGTGTCACTTCTGTACAGCCACACCAGGAAGTTTTTCTAATTTTCCATTTAAACACTTTGTTAATTTTATATTTAGAATGTATTGTAGTATTTGTCTGGTAAAAATTGCTTGTGTAATACAGGGCAATTATATTAAAATATACATATGCTCTACATATTTATTAAAAACACACATTTTCCTGCATATTATATTTAAAATACTTTTGTTAGGGGTTGTTTTTTATTATTATTTGCATCTTCAGGGAAAAATGTTACCTTCTTCTGAAAGTATATATTCAGTTCAATTACAAATGTAGTAGTTACAGCGTTCATTTTCAGTACATTTTCAGAAGTTTCAGCATTTTATTTAAGAATACCTGGGCATATTTAAGTAACTGGGAATTTGATTCCTACTGCTCAGCAGTGAAAACTGTTCATTCAATTTATTTGTCCCAGTGCAGTCTGCTTAGGTTAAAATAACAGGTAATTTTTTTTTATTTCAACAGTTTGACAAACTGGGAAACCTTTGTGAATTATGTAATCATGTTCTTTCTCAGGACTGTAGTACAAAAGGTTTACCTTATTGCACAAGCTAATCCCACTCTTCTCAGAAATATTGCCAAGTTTTGGGCAAATTTGTTGATTTCAGCTCTTCCTATTCTATATTTCATTATTTTGGCACCTTCTGAATCACTGATTTCACATCATTCCTGCTTTTCAGTTCAAATGTAGTTCAGCTGCTTAAATGGGGTGGGGGAAGGATTGATAATATTTTTCACTACTTCTTTACGCTTAAATGAACCACCTTCAAGTTCATGCACATTTTTCTAACTCCTTATTTCATCTGCTTACTGTTTCTCTCTCTTGCCTCTCCATATCATGAATGAGGATTTGGCAAGCAGTTTCTCCTACAAATGTTTCCCTGCATCTGTGAGCACAGTATCTTATACATTCTTCCTAGTTTAGCAGAACACTGCTCAGGCATTCAGACTTAACTGTAGTTAGCTGTATCTGTGCTTCTGCAGCTAGATCTTCACAGATAGATACACAAATCAATGCCTACTTTTATTTATTTAAATCATGTAACTCTTTGTTTCCTACCATTTCTTGGATTTCCCTCTGAGCATATGTTCTGTCGGGAAGAACAAATTAGCCCTCTAGTATTTGTCCAATATTTGGTATTCTGGGGTTTCAAAAATAAATATGTGCTTGGCAGTGCCTGCACATAAGAGAGAAATCTGGTGCCAAGCACCTACAGTTTAACTAAATCTGTTTTCTGTTTTGTTCCAATGTATGCAAGCAGGGACATGAGGCCTTAAACATTGAAGCAATATGGTCAGGATAATTCTGACAGCACTAAGTTTGTAATGCTGCCCTCAAAGAAGTTTTATAGTATAGTATACATGTTTTATAGTATACATGTTATATGTGTAAATGCATATTTTTACAGACCAAGACAGTTTCTCATCATACACTTCTTGAAAATCTTGAATAAATCTGAATTGGATTAATTTTGGTTTTAGCTTTCCTGAGTTCACTTTTAAATTTTGAGCATGTAGGAATAGGTATTTTAATAGAAATGATAGATTAGTTCCTACTTTAGAGAAGGTATTTAGGCATGAGAAAAATGGACAGTACAGAGGATGGCATTTTAAATTAATTTCCAGCACCCATGGAAAGTGAAAGAATTCTCCCTTGTAGGAGAGTAAATCCCTGCTCCGTCAGAGGATACCATTCACATTCTTGCATCAATCAAAGCTGCATGCTGGGTTATGGTTGACTGGATTCAAGACAAAGAGGAAATGCAGATGCTGCCTTGGGTTGGCCAAGATTCAAGAAGTCATGTTTTTAACTCCTGCAGATGTTGGGCCAAGGTCAGAAAAGCTAAGATCCAGTGGCCTTTATTTGCAGAGAAGAAAATTTCATATTTCAAAGACCACACTCTGGACTGTTCGAAAATTAATTATTTCTCAAAGAATACAAAATATAATTTCAAATTTATCTTTTTCTTTCAATGTTCCTTTGTTCTTGGCAAAAATAGTGTGTTTGAATTCCATAATAAGGCTTCATTCTGCTGGATTATGTAATTTCAATTGAAAATACTGACACAGCAAATATTCACAACTGGAAAACAATGAGAGCAAAAATACCCATTAAGTATCTTGAAGGTAGATAGTGACTTTTGTTTCTATTTATCACGAGTTGCCACATCTCAGTGAAACTGACAGAAAGACTTCTTTCATTAGATTTCACTCAATATAAAATATTATGCTTCAATGGCCCACCATAACTGTAATAATACTTAGAAAAATTATATAAAACTCAACAGAAGAAATGTGGGAGAAAGAAGCCGATGCACTGGGAAAAAAGAATGTTAATACAGGTATCTCTGCATGTGTAAGTGATTAAGCCCGCGAAAGGAAAGCACCTGCTTTCAGTGATGTTTTTTCAAAACTGTGGTGTAGTTGAGGACAAACCATCTAATTACCAGAATGGAATTTAATCCTGTTCAGCAGTTCAGGGAAATACAGCAGCTTCTTTCACTAGGGTGAGAATAACAATTTTGAGTTTGATATTTTACCTCTAAAATATGAATAGTTAAGTTGCAGAAATACGTTGACTTTTTGTGATACTTATCAATACCTTTGTTAAAATCAGTGGTGACTTTAATGACTATATTCAGGAGATGTGCATATTCATAATGAAAATTAATTGTGAGATCAAATTGTGAGATCATTTTGATGAACTTTTCTGTCCTGTCTGGCATAGGAAATGTGCTAGGACATGCTCCCTCAGGCATTGATGGGTATTTAACCTACTGTTTAAATGTCACTGCCTTGCTGATGTTCTTGCTTCCCCTCCTTAAAAGTGGGAGCAGAATATGTTCTTAGCTTTTTAGGAGCAATAATCAACTCTAATTGGTGAGGCATAACACTCTGCTGTAAGAAATAAAAGAGAAACTTAATTTTTCTGCTAGTTGAATTGCTCATTCTCTAAGTATTTCCAAAGTTAGTCTTTCTAATAGATCAATGCAAGCATCCCTGTCCTCTTAGTGAACGGTTTATCTAAATTTTGTTAATCTCCCAGAGGCCTCTGCTACTGTCAAAATCACCCTTCCAGTTCCCACCCATCTGGCACACCTCTGGTGCAGCAGAGGAGGGGCATCACTGCACAGCTGAGGTCAGTCGGGACAATTTTGAGAGTTCACACTGGTTTAACAATATATGAATATCATCTCAAAGTTGTTGGAAGGTTTAACCTTTTATATAGGGTTTTAGAACTTCTTGTCCTCTGGCTGAAGTGTTGTGAAGATGTAGTGGGTTACAGAAGTATATCCAAAGTCCTGATTAATTAAGACTATTAAAAAGGAAAAATTATGAATGTCGGCTAAATGTATGTATATGTCACTGTTTTACAGATACTGTGTCTTTTGCATATCTAAGTTTTCAAATTTTCATCAATCTCTATGTAACATCTCAGTTCTCATTATTTGTTTACTTCTCAGGTGATACCATATATTTTTGTGCAATTAAAAGCTTCTGCTTAAAATCTGCTACCTCTACTTCTAAAAATTACTTGTTTTCCTAATGTATCTTTGCCATGTTTTAGTCACTTAGAAAAAAATTCTTTTTGAATATTGAAGGTACTTATCCTTTTGACTCATATTACTCATATTGACTCAAATACATTACTTTTAATGAATTAGTGCATTTGATTTAATAACGTCTTTAAATAATCTTGCATCACAATCAGAAATGAAAAAACCTGAGGAATTATGTTAACAAAGTATATGTCCAGGCTGCAGATTAGCCTAGCCTGCCAAAAATTAGCTTTATTAAAAACTCTTGTGAAAGCTTTCTGAAATGAAATGTTGGCCTCTATAGACTGAGATAACCCATGTAGAGGATATGTTTTTTCTCTTTTCTGTATGACACATGCATGCAGGACAGCACGAGTTTGTGGAGACAGTGCTCTTCTCAGCAGTCACTTTCCAGCATCTGAAACTAGTTGGTTGTTTACTGTTTCAGATGGGTGTGACATGGATCACACACCTCACTTCTTGCTTAATCTGAGCTGGATGATTCTAGACCTTCATGTTTACTTCAGACTTCTCTGTGGCTCCTCGTGTAGTCTGTCATTGGTATCCAGCTCCACTTAGTGGTGGTGAACAGCCAATCTCTCTCTCTTATTTTGCAAAACCTATCAAAAGTAGGCGATACCCCTAATTTCAGAGCTGAAGTTAGATTGTTTGAAGGAAGTGGTTTTATGAACAAATCTAAATGTTGATACTGAAAGAATAAAAATTTCATTTTTGTTACTGCCAGGAAAAATATACAGGGGAACATTTCATGGGAATGTATCCAGATAGTTCTTGAATATCTCCAGTAAGGGAGAAGACAGGTTTAGAAGTTTTCTTGGTTTAGAAGACAGGTATCTGCTAGGGAAAGCTGGAGTTTCCTTAGAGTGGAGAATGTAAACCCCCCTCCCTCTGAATTATTATAACTTTGCAATTAAGGGCTTTCAGGCAAAGATTTAGGAATAGGAATAACAATTCTTTTAGTAGGAATGTTAAAAATACAAATGTAATAGTGCAAAAAAACAAGCAAACAAACAAACCAACCAAAAGCCTAGAAAACCCTGAGAGACTAAGGGATATGACCTGACACTGTGTTGGTCAAGGTGCTTGGAAGCAGTCCTTCTGGAGAAAACAGATGTGGTTCTGTTGGAGTAGAGATGATCCTGTTGGGTTCNTACACATTTCTGCTTCCGTAACCCAAGACAGGGAGGTTCCACAACCTCTCTGGGCAATCTGTTCCAGTGCATTGTCACCTGCACAGTAAAGTTCTTCATGTTCCCCAACTTCCTGTGCATCTGTTTCTGCCTGCTGTCTTTTGTCCTGTTGCTTGGTATCGAGGAGAGCCTGGCTCCATCCTGACATCTTCCCCTCAGATATTCATGGACATTAATAAGGTCCCCTCTCAGTCATCCCTTCTCCAGGCTAAACAGACCCAACCCTCAGCCTTCCGTAGAACTGTAGAATCGTTTAGGCTGGAAAAAACCTCTAAGATCATCAAATCCAGCTGGTAAGCTTTTCCTTGTGAGATGCTCTACTCCCTTAATCATCTTTTTTGCCCTCTGCTGGACCTCTTCCAGGAGCTCCATGTATCTCTTGTCCTGAGGAGCCCAGAACTCCACACAAGACTCACTGGTCACAAGGTCACACTTCTGGCTCAAGGGGAGCTTATTGTCCACCAGGTCCTTCTCCTCAGAGCTGCTCTCCAAGAGGGCCCTTTCTGTCCAATGCAGCAGAAAAGGCTGGTAAGAGATAAACTACAAGAATAGGTCACTCTCCAGTGTCATCAAGGGCATGTTTTGTACCCATAGATGTTATGATTTTGTAAGTCCCAGATGTGGTCTGCTCAGCTTTCTCCATTATAAATGGAACAGTTCTACCCTCCTCAGCCTCTCCTAGTATGACAGCAACTCTATCAGTTCCATAATTATGAAATTATGTTAGGTTTATGTGAAATGCAGTCTGCATTTCAATAAAACTTTAACTTCGAAGTCATAGCCCTTTTCTAAGAGTTAATAATGTTCTATGCTGCTGGGTTTTTTCCTCAAAAGATTTCTCAAGTGAAATATCACACCACTCACTGATTCTGTGATCCATCTGCAAGTTAACCGTGAGGGATTTCTGAACAGGTTTTAAATACTAAGCTTAAAATTATTCATATCTGTGAAAAATCTTTTAATTGAGTAGTCCACTCATCTTTATACTATGCAGAACAAGCTGGGTACTTACCACAGTGGGTGTAGTGATTGAATTTCAGAGAACAAGCATATTAAAAAGAAAAATGACCTAAAATAGTCAATTCAGGATAAAGTAAGGACAACAAACCTGTTGGACATAGACTGTGATAAAAGAATGTATAGCTTTACATTTTGTGCCCTGAAAATACTGTTCAACTATATATAAAGTTTAGTGATAAAGTTTACTATATATAAATATATATATGAAGTTTTTTTCTGCTGCAGAATTCGGTTGAAAATAAAAGCTCAGAAGGAATGTTGGAAATATTTTAATCACTGTATTATGTTTCTTATCAGAGATTTTAAAACATTAAACTTAGTAGAAAAAAAAATTGATTCAGACTAGTTTTGATAAAAACAGTTTGATTGAGACCTGTGAGGTGGTACATGGTTAGTCATGCTAAAAGCCGGTTCTCAGAAGGAAGTTTTGGCATTCAGTGACTGGGTATCTTGAGTTGCTTGTCAGTTTTCTTAGCATAGCTGATAGAGTGCAAAGGCTCATGCAGGATGTCCTGCCCTGGAACCTCATGCCTGTTTCTTGGCATGTTGTAAAGAACCAGCATGAATAGGAAATTATTGTGGTAAATCAGGGGAATTAGAGGCCTGTGCAGGAAAAGGGGGAAGTGTGAATTCTCAAAGAAAATATAGCATGGTGAAAAGCAAGCATGAAAATGGTGGTCATAGTTACAGCAGTGTTGTCTTCTGGTAATCAATCACTCAGTTCTGAAAGGAGCCAAGGCCCCTCACTGCCTGGAGGTAGCACTGCTTGGAAGAAGCACCCCAGTTTCTCCCAAGACATCTCTGCTTCTGTTTGGAGTGCTTCTCAAGGTTTTAAACAGGTGCAGGTTGTTCCTTTGCAGCTCTCATGCTTAAATACCTTCTCCATCTTTTGTCATAATGTGAGGTAAGGATTTAAAAACATGGGGTTTAGTGATCCCTCATTAATTTTGTGGATATCTAAGAATAAAAAATCTGACAATGCAAGCTTCCAGGCTACTTGATATAGCCTAAAAGATGGTCTTGCTTTGAGCAGGCTGTCACTGTGAGACAAGTGTCTTCAAAGCTTATCTAAGTAAAACACTGCTTATATCATTACATAATCTGTATAACAAGTTGATTGATGAAGGTCAGGCTGTCTAAAATGGTGTCCTGTATACAGAAAAGAAGCAAGATCTTGGATCTTAACAGCACTTTAGAATGTGTATTTGAATTTATCAGAAGAAGAAATTGAAATCCAGTCATATAATATAAAGATGCAATGGAATTTTGTAAAAGCAAACAGCTGGAGAAGCTCTTATGCAAAGCAAGCTGGCAGAGTTTGTGTGTGTGTGACTGTGTGTTCACTTTCTAGCTCTAGGACTACTTTCAGTATGCTCTTGTATTATAAAAAACTAGAGACAATTATTGATATTGTATCATGCTAATTCTGCTTATGCTGTTTTATAGTTGTCCAGAGGGAGGAAACTCCTCCTGATAGTAATTGGCTATGTTATATTGGCATTGAGCACTCACTGTTTACATAAGAGTACATTAAATCTTTGATAGCACTGTCTAACAGCATTTGACTTCTAAGAACATGATTTGCTTGGACTAAATGAGAACTAGGCTATTAACACTTTGTAAATTTATGATTAAGTGATTTTCTTGGACAAAATACTACATTTTTCCTGTGAGTGCAGTTGTCTATTTGTTAAATATATGCCTTCTATAAGTGTAGAATAGCCACATAGTAACTATTCTTGTCAGTTCTCTTTTTAAGAGTCTGATTCTTTTTTCTTCTTTTCTTTTTTTTTTTTTTTTTTTTTTTTTTTTTTTTTTTTTTTTAAAATAAAGTTTATTTGTTAGTGGGTATGTCTACAAAGTTCAGTGAAGTGGGAAACAGAGTGGCTGAAACTAAGGGAATACCTCCACAGGAAAAGAGAGGTTTGAAGGCCTGTCTGTGCTTCAGTCTTTACTCAAGTAAGACCATGAATGGACCTCCTTGAGGTCCTCTTTTAGGAATTCACTGAGCTTGGGTGCTTGACATTAAATGAAAAACAGGTTGTACTGATGAATTGTTTTAAATTCAGCTCATTGACATGTAGTTTGGTGTATGTAAATATGTGGATGTGTACAGTGTGCACACTGTATAATCTCCAGTGTTACAAATTATAATCTAATTGTTATGTAATTCTGAATTAGTAATGTAATTATAATGTACCAGTTGATGTAAACTCATTCAGATCAGAACAAGAAGATGAACTTCAATTGTTGTCAATGGTGTGAATCAGTGAAAACCAAGCCTCCAAAGCTTTTGTAAACAGAGTTTTATATACTTCACAAAATCAAGTTTCGATTCTGCTGTGTCTGAACATGAGTTCTTCTGTGATAAAGGCCTCTTGGTCATAGAACAGGAATAGAGTGGTTATGTGGAAGTGCTGAATTATGTTGGAAAAATCCCAAAGAGTAACACTAGATGGATATGTATTTCTTCTATTTTTGATGTCACAAATGCTAGCAAGAAGTCTCCACAAGCAATTTCTTCATCCTTTCTTTCAAGATGCTTTTAGTGCTTTGTGGTGAACAAAAAAGATGATATAGAGATGGAAAGGTGGACTATACTAGAAAGAAGGAAAAGGTATAGGGGGGTGCCCTACATGAAATTTCCTTTTAGCCACATCCTCCCATGGTAGAACAAGTCAAGGCAATATGGAGCTCATCCCAAATTCTTACAGATTTTGACAGAAGGTCTTTATGTATGGGGTTCAGAGGAATTTAAATTTGTTCTGTACTGAAAAGCATCTTATTTGTCTCAGGTCACGTTTTCATTTTGCTGTCTTTTTCTTTATATTCCAGTCCTGTACTTCTTTCTGGTCTTCTTACCAGTATCTTCAATGCACAATCAGCTTCTCCTGTAGTCAGAATCTTTCAGAATAATTAACATCTAAAGTCTTGCTCCTTACTACTGCCTGTTCTCTATGTCAGCCTTCGTGGTGATTCTGTCCTGCCCATTCTGCCCGTTTTTCAGGCTTTTCAGCTGTAGGGTAGGCATACAGGTAGCTGAACCCATGCTCTTACTTGTGGCTCACCCACAGATCTGTTGCCCTATCCAGTTTTAACAAGCCTTATTCAATACTCACCTTTTGTTTTTCTGCCTTATCTTGTTAAAATTCAAGGTCTCCTAATACTCCTGCTCTATTTTGGTTGTGTTTTTTATACTTTATCCTGGGCCTTGACTGACATTTGTATCCACCCACTTCCCTCTTGTGGTCTGAGAAGCTACCTCCACTAGTGTGTAAGTGCAAACATGTAGCCATCTTGCCTTTTTATTCCTTGTTATTTTCTTCCTCTTCCCTCTTTCCTTCATAGATAGCTACGTATGTGTCTCAGCCTTTGGTGTATATACTTAATGTTATGTTTAGATGTGCTTGTTATTCCCTTTAAACATGACTAAAGAGAATAATAATTATGGCTCTTACTCATTAGTTTCACAGTCTGTCTGGGTAGATAAAAAAATGAATTCCCAAAATGTTTCAAAAACAAATCTTCCTTAGATACCTACTGAAATATCTTGGGATTTTGGAAATTCTGTATCAATTGATGGTATTTTGCAAACAAGTGATTGCTTTTAAAATGTGGAATGTACATGCATGTATACTGCACCCCACCCCTTCAGGATTTGAGTATGTTGTCTATCTCCATTTTCTTGAATTAGAAAACATAGTTTTTGACATGTTTATACAAAATCTCGTGCTTGAAAATGAAGACACACATCTCAAAGGAGCACTTTTCCCACTCTGACTGGAGTTTCTGGGAGGCCCTCGGTAGTTCAGTGTAGGTGGTGACATCTCTGGGAGGAAGATAAGCCAAGGTAGCATGCTTTACTACAGCAGAGGTTTTCTTTGTCTGAAAAGGGGCAGTGAGGTCTCATGAAGGATGACCTGTCTGTCAACAACAAAAACCTTACTGGCCTACTCTAGGGAAGTCTGGGACACTCATCTTTAAAAGAGTCACTTCACAATAAGATATTATCTTAATACCTAAGATTTTGGGTAACCTGATTATAACCAGACCTAAAGTTTCTTTTGTACAGTGAGAGAAGTTGACTGGGCTGAAAGAAAGTATGTCTGGCACACCAAATTTATTAGGGGTTTTCTCTTTGGTCTTTTTTGGTAGTGTAGTGTAATGATTTCTTCGAAGTACACTTTTGGTTGTGTAGCATAATGATTTCTTTGAAGTCCAAAATGTTTTGTTTTCTGACTGACAGCTATTTCTATAGCAGCTGGTAGTGATATTGCAAATGTTTTGGGCTAGATTTTCTAATGAAGGTTCTGATACATATGTATAGATAACCCCCTTCCCCCCAGTGATCCCCTCCTCAGAAATTTTCAGTTTATGTATGTGAGCCTACTCTGAATTGTTTTTGTTCTGGGGAATATCCCTGTAGAATGAAAATTAGGAAAATAAGAACCTTGTTTCCAATAACTTGTTAACTTGTATAGTATAGCTTGTTTTCAATATAGCACAAAAACAACAACAAAAATTCTATTTAAGTGAGATGTCTTGTTGTTTTGTTTGGGGGGTTTTTTTAATATCAGTCAGAAAATTATGTAAATCCACATGCTTTGAATGGTGAATTTTGAGGTGATGTTTTAATTATAGACGTATATATTCTCTGAATTTCTGTTGTGTCATTAACATTTAGCATCTCTTGACACCTCCCATCTCCCCTAAAATTCAGTTCAAATTAAGTTTATCATTTCATCACCTTAAATTATAGAAACAGTTATGACAGCCTCATAACATTTCTTGTTTGTTTTAAAAACAAATTATATATATTTTAATATAGCTTTAAAAAAAAATCCCCGAATTCTGTGTTAAATAACAAATTTTTAGAAGTACCTGACCACTCAGGTGTCAGGAAACTTAGGGCTCTATGATAGACTTGTTAAATTTATTAACTTTGCTATGTTTTGTCTCGTATTTTGTTCTCAGGAGTCCCAAATGTGATGTAGCTATCCATTACTTTATTCACTTCCTGCTGAATTCCCTTTCTTTTTGTTATTTTAAGAAAATATGTAGTCCTATGATATGCAAATCTGAGGAAAATACTGAACTTGTGTTTATTTGAAGTCATTGAAGTCAATAATGGATAACAGTATTATTGTATGGTGGAAAGTCAGCTGATGAAGGGATAGATACATGCTTAGCTAGATTAGTGTTCTGAATTCTTTCTCTGTAATCTGTGTTTTGAGACATAGGGTTAATGAGAACTATGTGAAAGACACACAGTAGGACATTGCCAAATCAATTAGTATTTCAGTAACAGGTTATAAGACAGAAAGTGTTGGAAATGGCTGCTTTTGACACCTCTGAAGTGCCACAGAGTACAGAATATTGAAGACTAATAGTTCAAAGGTCGGCTGAAGGGGTGTAAAAGTTAATCTGCTGACATAGTATAAACTCACAGCACAGGAGTGAGCCTTGAGAATATTCAGTGTTATGACGGCAAGCATTGTAAAACAACCTCCTCTTCCCCGCATGTATTTCAGGTCTGGTTTGGTTGTTTTTTTTTTAATGTGAAATACCTAATCAACTATTTGAGTTAAAATCAGCAATGATGTATTTTACAGTGAATTCATGTTGTTCACATCACAGAGTATAAACAATTATGAAGGAACATTAACTCCAGGATAATAATTTCCTATAATTTAAGTCTCCAATCTTTGTAAATAAGCAAATTGATCCTTCTCAAGAAACCTAATTTCCTTGTCATCTATGTAAATTTTACATGCAAATACTTGGAAGGGAAGAGCAGCTGGAAAATTACCTTTTTAATCTCATACTTAAATGCTTGGTGTTGTATTACAGATGGTGTGTTGCCTGCCGAACACATGCCAGTATGATTAGGGTCTTACGAACTTTAGAGAATGCCTGTTTTGTAGTGAGTGTGCAATAAAACTGTTAAGTGCTCTTTCTAGCTTTAATTTAAGTCAATTCTGAGACAGATGCTACTGTGTTGCTGTGTTCTGCAAGGTTGGTAGAGTAAGGTAAGAGCCATGAGGCCACGTTGCCATGACACACTCCCTGCTCCATCTTACAGCTGCAAAAAATGTGACCCTTACTGCATTTGTTGCAGTGCTAAGAAAAGACAAGGGTCTGGAAAGTTATCCTGATCCAATGTATTGTTGGACAGGATCACAGACTGGAAAGATAAGTGCCCCAGCTGCTGTGGATTAACTGCAGCAACTCAGTATCACACAGCCACTCACTCACTTCCTCCTCACCCCAGAGGGGTGGGAGTGGAATTAAAAAAAAAAAAAAAATAGAACCCATAGATTGAGATAAGAAC
>VYXD01010361.1:221202-269486 GCA_013397195.1 Hylia prasina
CAGTTTAATAACTGAAACAAAGTAAAACACAGTATATAATGCTGATATTGCTGAAAATGATAATAGAAATAGAGACAGAGAGCAAGAAAGTCTCTGATGCAAATAAAAATGCAAAGTGACACACAATACAGCTGCTCCTCTCTGAGTGATGCCAGGCCTGTCCCAGCTATAATGTACACCCCTTCTGGGTAACTCCTCCAGTTTATATACTGGGCATGACATTCTGTGGTGAGGAATATCTCTTTGGCCAGTTCAGGTTACCTTCCCTGGCGATGCTCCCTCCCAACTTTTTGCGATGATCCTCACCAGCAGAATATAAGACTTGAAAAACTTCTTGACTTAGAATGAACACAGTGCAGCAACAACCAAAATATCAACATGTTTTCAGTATTATTCTCATACTGAATCCAAAGCAGAGAAAGGTACCAGCTATTAAGAGAAAACTATATCTATCTCAGTGCACCAGGGCACCAACCCGGTTTTACCTTTATTTTTTTGTAACTGGCGAGCTAGTCCTAAACTGAGAATAGTGTTTGTTGATGGGGTAGGTTCTAAAATTTAAAATAAATATACACATTTTCCTTGTGTAAGTATTTCATATAGTTTTAAATATAGTTCTTCCTTTTTTACCTGGAATAATAAAACACATTTTTTCCTTTTCAGCTTTTGTTTTTGAGTTTTCCTTACACTTCAGCAAAGACATCATATCATGATCAGATTGAAGTGCTCAAGTCAGACAACAGAGCAGCAGCTTCAATATTAATTCTAGACATGCATACAATGAAAGCAAAATTTTGGGGTATATATTTCAAATTAATTTTCTAGAACATAGAAAATTTAATTGTAGCACTCAATTTGATTAAATTTCTTATTTAATGTAATATTGATTCAGATGCCAAGTCTTTTTACTCTGTTTTGATTTGGCTTCAAATGTTTTCTTCCTTAGTGTTTGCTCTGATGGTTGTTCTCTCATGGTTGCTTTGGGGAATTCAGTATTTTCACAGGAGGAAAATAATTCTCTTAATATTTTATATTTTTTAAGGTCTCCCTTGACTCCAAATTGCACAATCATACAATTCCAAAAAAAGTGAAATCTTTGCTCAAAAGGATTATAAGATAAAATGTGAATTTCTCTTATTTGAATAATTCATTGATACAGATTTCAAACTTAACATTGCATTGTGAAAAGTGCAAATATGTATCTCTTTGGTACATGGCTATAAAAATTGGATTTGTAGAATTTCAATTTCTACTAATATAGCTAAGGTGTGCCTTCATTGCATTCACTGACATTCTTGTGGAGTGACATAATGTACTGGATAATTAGGCTTTGAATCAGAAAGTGCTAATGTGAGAGAGAATACTTTTTACAGTAACATTTTTAAATAGTTTTATCTGAAAAATTTCAGCAGTAGTTCCTGTAGATGCAATAGTTTCCCTACAAAGTATCTTTTAGATAAAGCACTTCCCCTCTTAATAATTTTAGATTTTTTTTCCTTAGCCTCTTGTAGAACACTTTGACTTCATACATATATTCCATGGCTGTCTGCCCCTAGGGTTGTAGACTCCTAACATCCATAAGCAAGTGACACATGGCATGGGTGAATGTGTTGGTTTTGCACAGCATGATTTTTGGTAGTCCACAGAGGTGGCTCCAGGGAGAAGCTGCTGAAATCTTCCACCATGTCCAGCAAAGCCAATCCTGGATGGCTCTGAAGATGGACATACTGCTGGCCAAAACTGGGGCCAATGAGAGAGTGACAACTGATTTAAGAAGAAAATCAAAACAGATTACAGCTTTTTTTTCTTCTACTCAGAGAAGAGGAGGAGATGAGAGCATGTGAGGGAAATGACATGGAGACACCAAGGTCAGTGGAGAAGGAAGGAGAGAAGGTGCTTCAGGTGCCAGAGCCAAGATCCCTCTCCAGGCTGTGGTGAAGACCACAGTGAAGCAGCTGTGCCCCTGCAGCCCATGGGGATCCACAGGGGATGCAGAGATCCACCCACAGCCCATGGGGGTGGTGCCCATGCTGGCGGGGGTGGATGCCTGGAGGAGGCTGTGATCCAGTGGAAGACCCAGTGGAGAGAGGGTCCCTGCTTCCAGAGATAGAGAGGGCCCTCGCTTGCAGGCTGGAGCAGCCTGTCCTTGGATTCCTCTCCCAGAGCAGCAGAAGAAAAAAGCTCAGGTGACAAACTGACCAAACCCCCATTCCCCTGTTTCGTTGCACTGTTGGTAGGAAGGAGAAAGAGGGATGGGGGGAAAATAGGCGTTCTTTAAGGGCTTATTTTTCTTCTCATTATTCTTCTCTGTCTCTGTGACTAATAAATTAATTTTGTACTTCTAAGCTGAGCCAGTTTTGCCCTTGGAGTGTTTTCTCCTGGTCCTTATCTCAACTCCTGAACCCTTCATTGATTTTTTTTCTCTCTCCTCTGCCCAACTGTGGTAGGAGAGCCTGAGTAAGCAGTTTTTTTGGGTGGGTGGCACCGGGCCAGTGTCAAACCACGACAGTGAAAAGAAAAACAACCCTCCTTCCATCAGAACAGCCTTACTGGCAGGCAGACCACCCCTTCTTAAGTGGACTCAGGTCTTAACCAGCACCAGGCCAGTGTTGAAGGTAGATATTTTTGTGTGCTGCTTCATGACCACCAAAAAAAGTGCCCTTCAATATCACTTTTCATTATTGTTTTTCTTTACAATGTTGACACACAGTGTAGGTTAGTAGATCATGCACTTAGGTCCCCAGCAGGATTTTAGCTGCCTGTGGATTGTTATAACTGAGGGAGCTGGATTTGTATGGCATGGGGTTGTTAAATTTTGCAGTGAGTTGAAATCCTGCCTCTTTCTTTGGGTACCTCATCCCTGCTGAGTTAATCAGAACTAGCCACACAATACGTCCCCTGCTGCCAGTTGCACAGAGAGTGCAATAACCCATGAAATAACGATGTTGTCTTGAAGTTAGGCATTTAAGAGCAAAACCATATCCTGATGATGTATATTTGCTCTCTCTTTATCCTGTCATAAGCATTTAATAGCTCACATACATACTGGGATAAAAATGAGAGATTTAAATAAATTCTGTTTAGAATTGCTCAGCATCTTTGAGAACTTAAAAGATATTTCCAAATTAGAATAGAGAATTTAGATTCTGCAGTACAAATGTTTTTGTAATGTAAAATATATTTATTTCCTAAATTGATTTTACTAAGGAAATGTGGGATTTTGGTTTGGTTTTGGTTTTAGGGTTTTTTTAGGGTTTTTTTTTTGGCTTTTTGTCCCAGTAAGATATACTCTTACCACGATCTAAAGAAAAGACTCCTCTTATTTTGTACTTCCAGTCTAAGGGAGGATATTTATTTGCTGATATGGTCCAATTACTCCTCATTCATTTCATGCTTCTCTGCCTTCTCCTAGGACAGAGGCTCATCTGTATCTATGCCTCAGCCAATAATTGCTGTTGTTGCTCTGGAAACATCCAGCTATGGCTTTAAGGAGTGTAATGCTCTTCCCTCTTGCCTCTTTTCAGCTAGAAAATTTAAGATACTTAGGTCAAGACATACTGGCCTGTTTTGGTTTTTGAGTTGTCAGATGAAGTTTCATTTTGATGACAGCTAGGTATTATTGACTGAAGAGGAATTAGGGAAGGCAAGTTATAAAAATGCAGGACAGACATTGAAGGAGCAGAAAAGCAGCTTGTTTCAAAAAGTTTGTTCGGCTTCCTGGATGAGTTCTGCTGTTCTGTGTATCATCCATGAAGTCTGAAGCTGGTGGAGCAGAGGAGTTATGGGTATATTGAAAGTTCATGAGTACTAAATGAAGAGAAAATGCAAACACTCTTATCAATATGTAATAGAATGAAACATTCTGAAGTGTATGCTGGAGCATCATTTTTCTTTCTCCATACATTGTGGAGTCTGTAGAAACTCTTAATGAAAAATGAAAAAAGAGTTTGAGCTGATTGCATATTGAATAGCTGAAGGAAATAAAGCCTGGAAAGAGTTTGTAAAATCAGAATTTTTTTTTTTAAATGCAGATTTCTGTAAATATATAAAATAAATAATATTCTGTAGATTCATGTAAGTATATTAGTAGAACAAGAGTTATTATCCTGAATGTAGGGATAGATTATATACAGTGATTAACTTTTCATTTGGGACTATAAAAGCATATAAATAATGAAGCCCTATTTGAGGCAGAGAATTCATTAGCTTCATATGGGCTAATAATTAATAGGGAGGAAAGGGCTATCTAGAAACAAACACCAAAAACTTTACAGTTTTTATAGTAATAAAAATCATGTTTTAAATATAAATGGACAAAATATGTTTGTGAGCTTACAGACAGCCTAACAATAGTTCCGAGAAAAATGACCTAATTTTTTTAGCTTTTGAGACACAGATGCCACTATTTTAGGAATATTTTCTTTTACAGCTAGAGAGAACCTTTTAGTACACAAATTAAGCTTGTTAAATATTACAAAGCGGGTATTTGACTAATTATTATATGATCACCGTTAAAGCAGATAGAGTTAAGATTTTTTTGACAAAATAGTCAAGTTCATGCAAATATATTTTGCTAGAGGTACCAGAACCCTGCTGCCCTATCAGAAGTTTAGAGAACTGTGCTCATGCTTACTCTCTTCAAATAAAGTATATACGCAAAAGTAAGAGTCTGTGGATCAAAACAACTTATCTATTCATATTTCTAGAACTTAAGTCTGTTATCACTCTTATTTTTTCTGGATATTTTCTCCTTATGAGAAATCCTGCAGTGTGGACAATGTAATCCCATTTGAAGATTTGTGATAATAATTTAGCAAATTAATTGGTTTAAGCTAATACATTTGAACTAACCACAATATGGCAGCTTTCATAATATGGCTGCATCTAATATATTTAATTAAAATCAGATCTTGAGAGCTACAGCTGCTGTGTTCCATATATTAATTGAAATTATGAGAACTGATTAACAGGAGACCATGCACAGGTGGGAAATTATATATAAACAGAGCTTCTCCTCCTCCAAGAATAGCATTTCACAAACATTTTGATTTTTTAAAAGAATTTTCAACATTCCAGTCTAGATCATAAGGTTATTTTTAGTTTTGTGTTTGTTTTGGTTTTGGGGAGGAGGGGTTCATGGTTTTCTTTTTGATTGGGGGGGTTGGATTTGGTTGGGGGTTTTTTGTTTGTTTTTGAGGTTGCATGAAAAGATGTAAGAAAAAGGAAAGAACAATTTTGAAAAAAAAAAAAAAGTCTTTTATTATTTGAAGAGAAAACAAAGGTGTTGCTGTGGTATTTATCTCAAAGAGCTATATTTTTTTTTAGCCAAAATCACCAAACATCAAAAAAATAAGTTGAAGCTGCTGCTTTACTGTGTTTTTCTCTTGGTGATGTGCTAGCCTCTAGTGTGACTCACAGCTATTTGTGGTAACCCAAGTAATTTTCACAGTCACATGTGCCATCTCTGACTTGGTGAGGCATCTGGCACTCCCTGGGCTGCAGGAAATTTTAATGGAAAGTAAGATTTTTCATGTTTCAGTGCAAGCACTTTCTCTAGCAACCAGAAGGCACAGCAATGTGAATATGCCTAATACCTGTCTCAAGTTCTCTGAGACCTGGGCACTTGTATACCATACAAGTGTTCACTCCCTCTGTTATTTCTTACTTGCAAATGGTCTGAATTTGCATTCCTGTGACCCCAATGTGTTTCCTTCCTTTCTGGATTTGAAACAACACAGTGCTAGTCTGGCGTTAACACAGTCACTCATAGTTCCAACCAGGTGTGAACACAAGAGTTTAATGACATGAACAATTTCCACTGTTAATGTCATAAATAAATTGAAACTATGCAAAGGAGATTTTAAATATCTACAGAGCAGCTGTGGGATTGAGTGGCCTGGCTGAATTCGCATAGAGAAGAAAAAGAATTAACCAAAGTATTCAACTTAGAGCCTATTGGTTGTTGAATAAATTGGTTTAACTGGTTAAACAACCAAAACAATGGCATTTCCTGCCACCAATGTCAGATGAACACCCCAATTTAACGTGAATTTCACTGAGATGAGTTTGAGTTCAGAGCCCTGGACATCTGCAGTCTGGTTCTTTCAGAACTGGGCCACCACAGTCAAACTCAAGAGAAAGAGTATGGGAAACTGATAGGTCTTACCTAAGACATAAACCTGCCTCAGTAAAAGTGAGCAGTTCTTGGAAGAACTGACACTTTTTTAACCCAAATAAAGGGTGTAGAGGGGAAGCCTTATGATGAGTGGCTGGAGGTCACTTGTTCAGCCTGGAGAAGAGGAGGCTGAGGAGTGGCCCCTCACAGTCTACAGCTGCATCAAGAGGGGAAGAGGAGGGACAGACACTGATCTCTTCTCTGTGGTGATCAGTGACTGGACCAGCAGGAATGGCCTGAAGCTCTGTCTGTGAGGTTAGGTTGGATACTAGGAAAAGGTTCTTTACCCAGAGACTGTTGGGCACTGGAACAGGCTCCCCAGGGAAGTGGTTAGAGCATCAAGCCTGACAGAGTTCAAGAAGTGTTTGGACAACACTCTGTGTTGGAGTGTCATGGTGTGATTTTGGGGTAGTCCTGTGCAGGGCCAGGAGTCAGACTTTGGTGGAAGGGACTACCCAGCTCAGGGTATTTTATGACTCAATTATTCTATGACTCACTGGAGATATTAGGTTGCTGTCTTGGTTTGGAATTGATCCAAGTCCTGTAATAATAGTTCTGTCTTCAACTGATAAGTTAATGAATATGATTCTTTGTCTACATTGTACTTTTCCCTTCCATTCTAGATTGTTTAAAAGCAGCAGGTAAAGTGAATTACAGAAAAGAAAACTCTCAGCTTAGAATATCTGCATAAGCTGGCATTTTTAAACTGAATTTTATCTCAAAAAGAAGTGTGTGTAGCAAATTGCATCCAAAATACATGTTATAAAAACCTATAAACACCTTGCAGCTATATTTAAATGTTATGCAACAGTTACAACTTGCTTCTCTGACAGATGCTTACTTGCCTTAAATCCTAATAGACTGTAGATGCCCTTAGTGACTACAGTAGTAGAAAACAGCAAAAAGAACATTTCACTTGGACTGAAAAAAACTGTGTTTATGGAATAGCTGGACACCAGGAGTCCACCAAAGCTGCTCTATCACTCCTGCTCCTCATCTGGGCAGGGGAAAGAAAATATAATGAAAGGCTCAAGGGGAAAGACAAGGACCAGGAGAGATCTGACACCGATTACAGATCATGGGAAAAGCAGATTAGAATTGGAGAAATTACTTTAATTTATTACCAATCAAATCAGAGTAGAATAATGAGAAATAGAAACAAATCTTAAAGATACCT
Organism: Hylia prasina; assembly: GCA_013397195.1. Classification (NCBI taxonomy): domain Eukaryota; kingdom Metazoa; phylum Chordata; class Aves; order Passeriformes; family Sylviidae; genus Hylia; species Hylia prasina. Next base: position 228,555 of record VYXD01010361.1, read on the forward strand.
TTCCCTCACCTCTTCCTTCTTCTTGGGCTGAACTTTAATCCTCATCTCCCCTATCTCCTCCCCACTGAGGGACAAGGAATGGGGGTTGTGGCCAGTTCATCACGTGTTTTCTGTTTCCCCTTCCTCTTCATGGGGAGGACTCCTCACACTTTCCCTTACTCCAGAGCAGGAACCTTCCCACAGCAGATTCATAATGAATTTCTCCAGTTTTAAACCTTCCCACAGGCTGCAGTTCTTCACAAACTGCTCCCATGGGAAAATCTCTCCGGATCAGGCTGCTGTAGCGTGGGTCCCCTGTGTCACATGTCCTGCCAGCACAGCTGATCCTGCATGGGGTCCTCTTTCCATGAGGCCAGAGGTTCTGACAGAAACCTTCTCCAGCATGTGCTTCCCATGGGGTCACAGCCTCCTTTGGGCATCCGCTTGCTCTTGCACAGAGTTCTCCAGGACTCAGTCCCTCAGTCCAGTCCACAGGACTGCTGTGTCCTCCATGGGCTGCAGGAGCAGAGGTGTCTCACCATGGACTGTGGGGGAATTAGCTCTGGCACCTGGAGCACCTTCTTCCCCTCCTTCTGCACCAACCTGCAGAGTTGTTCTTCTCACTGCTTGTACATAGCAACTTTCTCCACTTCTTAAATGCATTATCACAGAGGTTTTCATTGCTGGTCATCTTGGCCATGGCCCGTGGCAAGCCTGCCTTGGAGCTTATCGACTCTTCTGCTACCACAGCTTGCTACCACAAACTTAGTACAGCTAATACATCCCATCTTGAAGGCTAAGAACAGTGGCTTAGCATGATGGTTCTATTGCATATTCAAGCATAAGGAAACTGGGCATGTAATTTAGGACCCAAGATTTGATGGGATGTGGGAATCTTTCACTGTGTTCCAGCAAGTCTCATGGGTACTCAGACTTCTGGCTCTGCAGTGTTTTACAGGAAAATGCAATAGGAAGAATCAGCCCTGTAGTGTCACAGCCATGTGGGTCACACAGGTTCTAGGTGGCCTAGAGAGTGGTGAATGCACAATGATTTAAACATTATTCTACCAGTTGGTATTGGGGGTGGTGACAATTTGTCTTGTTGCCTGGATTTGGAAATTTGGCAGCCCATGTAATTAAAATTTTACATTTTCAAGTATTACAGCAGAATGAGTCCAAAATCTGTTGTTTATTGGCTCGATATGCAGATGTGCTTTAGACACACATGCCTTAGTAAAATTAAATTCATAATGTTCTAGATGTATTGATTTTTTTCATAAAGGATGTTAATTGTTGGGAAGTTCTCAGTGAAGTAGCACCATTTTTAATGGGATTGCTTCCTCAAAGTGTGAAAAATTGTAGTGATGTCTATTACAAGCTAGGGAGGGAGAAAGGATACGTGTGAACTAGGTCAGATGCCTAGAGGTACATGGATGCATTTTACTTTGATTCCTTTGCATTCCTTGCATAAATATTTACTGTCACTGTGACTGAAAGACATTTATTTTCCTTCTTTTTTTTTCATTTTATTTCTTCATGCATTTCACAGACAGGCATAGTATAACAGACACATTTCCTACTTTCCACTTGTCCAAGATCATCTACTCTAAAAGGCAAAAGTAAGACAAAGTCACCACAGCAATTGATGTGTACTGCAAGGAAGGTAAAGGCAAAAAGTATTATGCATTTAGTTTAAGCTGCATTCCTCCCCTAAAACCCTTGTAGCTAGTCAGGAATAACCAAAGCGTTATGAATGTGTCCAACATTAGCTTTATCCTGTGTCCTTATCCATAAGCAATTCATTAGAAATAAAGTCTAAGACAACAGTTTTGAAAGTGACATATTTTAAATGACCAAGGCATGTGTGTTTTAATATCTTAGAGCATAGAAGCAGATTGGCTTTAAATGTGGGCTGAGTGGCTTGGTCTGTGTCTACAGCAATTGGAATTTAATAATGGATTTTAGTGCAAAGAATTTATCTTCAGCCATTCCATGAAGACTTATTGTAATCAAAATAAGGAAAACTGTCCTGGGGATATCTCAAGATAAACAGAAACAGTTGGCTAGACTTCAAATCCCAGGGAATTAATTATCTCACCACAATGTGAGCCCTGTTGCCCCTTCTTGCTTAATCTCACTGGATTTTTAGAATTGAAACTTTCCTTACATTTTTTTTAGTTTTTTTATTCCCCACTTGTCATCTGTTAGTTCATTTTACAGAGTGCACCAATACTATTATTGTCAAAGAATTTCTGTTCCTTTGGTTGCTGAATTAAATTAGTTTGAGTTAAAGCTGGAGCATGGCACCTAATCTCACTTAAAAATAAAGAGAAATTTTACTTAAATCTTTAGATTAAAATATACATGTGGTGCAAATTCTGTTTAATCTACAGCCATCACGTGGGAGATTTTGTTTTTAATGACACAATAGAGTTTTAATGTGCCATGAGATTTGTACTGCAATGTGTAAGAGGCACTCATTGACTAGAAGCTTGTAGGTACTTTATGAATATTTGTATAATCAATTGAATTTAAGTTATATGTTATTGTAGTTAATGTGCAGGCACTTGCTGTGCTTCTGTTTCTTTCCTCATGAAAACATAATTATGTGCTTTGAAGCAAATATCTAGAATATAAAAAAAGATATCTTACTAAAATTTTAGGTTAAACCTAGTCAGTGATCTGAGCACTTACATTATTAGAAAAATAACAGAGAATGCTTGACATTAATCAAGCTCTTCAGGCTCATTTGCATTTTGAATGTGGAATTGCAGTATACCTTTTTTAATAGTATTCTCCAAGTATTAGATATCTGTCAACAAATTTCGTGTCACTGTAACAGTTGCTTCTACTTAACTAGAGCTTTCTCTTAGGGTAGGGACAGGAGAGTTTTCTGTATTTCAGATCTAAAGCTAATAGTGATATTTAGAAGGACAGTACAATATTGCATAGTCACTGACATCTAGTTGCTTTATTCCCCTAAATGTGGAGTTAAAGGGCTGATGATGATTCGTGTAAGCTCTGTGGGGTAATTAGAACTGTGAAATGCTTTGGATTAGAAAGGACATTTAAAGACCATGGGGTAAAACCCCCATGACAGGCAGGGGCACTTTCCTCTAGACCAGGATGCTCAGCGCCCCATCCAATCTGGCCTTGAACAATTCCAGGGATGGGGCATCCACAGCTGTTCTGGGTAACCTGTGCCAGTGCCTCACAACTCTTGTAGAAAAAGGTCTTCCTCATATCTAATCCAAACCTATCCTTTTTCAGTCTAAAGCCATTCTCCATTATCCTATCGCTGCAGGGCTTGGTAAAATGTCTTTCTCTCTCCTTCTTTTATGCTCCCTCTTACAATCTTAAAGGCCACATTAATGTCTCCCTGGAGCCTTCTCTTCCCAGGCTGAATAACCCCAACTTTTTCTTTGTGAGGCAGGGCCTGCAGCTTTTTATTCCAACATTCAGATCCTAACTAACAGATGTCTTTCTTGTACTGAGAAGTCTAGAGGTGGACTCCACATGGGGTCTCATGACTGCACAGTAGAGGAACACATTCGCCTCTCTCAACCTGCTGGCCATATTTCCCTTTTGTGCAGCCCAGGATAAGGTTTGCTTTCGAGGCTTCAAGAGCACATTGCTGAATCATATCTAACTTTTCATCTGCCAGTATCCTTGAGTCCATCTCTGCAGGGCTGCTGTCAATGAGTTCATTCCCCAGTTTGTATTAAAACTGGTGATTACTCTGACCCAGGCACCAAACATTGCACTTGGTCTTGATTAACTTCTCAAGGATCACATGGTTTCTCTTTTCAGGCCTGCCAAGATCCATATAACGTCACCCCTCTCCTTGAATTCATCAACTGTGCCGACTCATGCTTTGTGTCATCTATGTGCTTGCTGAGGCTGCAACTCAGTCACACTGTCCATGTCAGTAATGAAGATTTTAAAAGGCATTGGTGTCAGTATGGACCCTTGAAGAGCACCACACATTACCAGTTTCCATTTGGACATTGAACCATTTACTGCCACTCAGATGTGGCCATTCAGCCAGTTCCTTATGCATCTAATAATTCACCCATCAAATCCATAGCTCTCTAATTTAGCAGCAAGAAGGTTGTGTGGGGGCCATGTCAGAAGCCTTTTTAAGAAGTCTGGGTAGACGATAAATTCTCTTTTATTGTCCACTGATGCAGTCAATCCGTCATAACATGCAGTCACTTAGTCAGATGTCATTTGCCAGTGGTGAGGCCATGTAGGCTTTCTCTAGTCACCTCCCTGTCTTCCATATGTTTCAAATATCTTGCAGGAATATCTGTTCCATGATTTTATTGGTCTCTGAAGTTGTCAGTAGTTCCTAGGGTCCCCTTTTTACCCTTTTAAAAATTCATGTAGTACAGTATTCCCTTTTCTCCAAATATTTGGGGCTTTGTCTGACTGCTGTGACTTTTCATAGATGCTTTTGAAGACATCCATCAAGCAGAGAGGTAGCTTTGCATGCTGTTACCCTTAAAAATTGCTGGGCTAGACTTTTTCTCTTTTCAGTTTCACAGTGATAGCTGTGTTTCAAGACACAGCAAGAGAAATATTTGAGGTATTCATGCTCTATGTTTAAGGAAATCTCAGACTATCCATCAGAACAAACTTTCATTAGCAGGTGACATTGTTAAATTCTTTCCAATGTTTCTCTCCTGCTTCTGCTTCTTGTCCAAGACACAACGGACATGTAAGATCTGTGGAACTTGCTCCTGCAATAGTGGTCCTTGCCCCACTCTGATCTGTGAGTAGGCTGTATTTTATATTTTAATGCTGCTTTTAAATGACCATGATATGTAAAACATGGAGGGAATTTACTGCCTTTGAGGACATTGTCTTTGTTCTGCAGTGTCATGCCTGCCAGAAGTGAATCATCCTCAAGCTGAATGCTCAGCAACTAATTTTATTTAAGAAAATATTTGCATAAGTTTTGTGGGATGGGGTGTTATTTTGTTAACAACACTGATATGCTTTAAAATGTTCTTATTTGCTGTGCACTACATTTTATTGTACATTGTTCTCTGAGATGAACATTCAGTAGTGCTGTAATTAAATAAAAGGTTTAAGACTGGAAAGACTGTTCCTATTTTTGTGAAGGGGTTTGGATAGTTTGGGGGTTTATGCAATCTTACACAAAGATAATCATGAACTGAATTTGATTGCTTTTGCTTTTTCTAGAATTAGTTAAAATTTTGTTGGTTCCTTTGTCCAGATCAAAATTTAGTATTCTGCTAAAAGAAACTAAATATTAGTGATGGACAAATTAAAAGCACAGATAAGTACTGGCCAATTTTTAGCAAGTTAATGGTCTGAATTATTCACTGGAGCACTAGAATAATTCCCTTTATTTAATTAATCAGATTTTAGCATTAAGTGATGACTCCACTTAATTTAAGAAATATTCCTCCATTTATTGTTAGAGCAAAACTTTCAAATCCAAAAGAAATTATCCATTTTCTTCTGCATAGTATTGCCTAGTAGAGATGCCTGACCTCACTTTATTCTTTGGTTTTCAAAACAATATCTGAGTATGTTATAGAAAAATTCAGTTCATTGGTAGAATGCCATTGTTTCCAGAAGGTGCAAACCTGTATTAAACTTAGTTAAACAAATTGTGTTAACAAACTGTGTTAAATGTGAAGATGCTTCCTAGGGTATTTGTAAATTTTGTGTTGTTTTTCTATTTATAGCACAACTTCAGTACTGCATAGAATTGGTTGTTGCTTCTTCAATAATTATGACAGTACCTTTTTGTCCATTTTAAAAAAAACCCATTTATTTTATTTATTATCTTTACACATACTGACAGATCTAAAAGTCACTTCAGAAGGGAAATAATTTGTTTTGGAACTGAAAAAGTTCAAAACCAAAGCACACTTAAAGATATGACAAACCTGCAGCTATTCCAGGATTAAAAAGATGCTTTTCTCCATCCTCATGCTGTGTCATGAAGTAGCACCATTAAATGAGACAAGTTCTCTTCAAAACCAAGGATAGAAATGAAAAATTTTCAGGTGGTTAGGGGGAATATCCTGAGTGTCTATTCTGCTCACTTTGGTGTTGTCTTAATGCTTTTCCAAAGCATTAAAACTATAGACAGAGTTGTATGCGAAGGCACTGAAAATTCCTACCTCAACTGCTCACTTAATGAAGGGAAGGACAAGGCAGTTTTGAGTCAGAGTCAGGTCTGAGGTTTCATTGTTGTTGTTTATTTGGGGTTTTTAGTTTGGTTTGGGGGGTTTTGGGGGGACTTTGGTTGATGGTTTGATATTTTTAAATGAAGATTTTGTAATATTTTTCCTCTGCTGTTACATGATCCCTTTACTCAGCTTACATCTTATTTTTGATTGTCTCATAGTAACAGTTAAATAAGGGTTTTTTCTGTTGCCCTCAATTTTTTCTTTTTTCTCATGAGAAAGTCCTCCTTTCAGGTTAATCAGAGTAATGACAAGGACTTTTGTGTGTATAGTGATTTCATACATCTAACAATTAAGTTGAATGTCCTGTTCGGAATAAGTATGCCATGTATGGGAACTGTCAAGCTATTTGTAACTTAGATGTCATTCTGAGCTCCTCCAATGCTCAGTGTTTCACATTTTAGAGGGTGACTGTGGTAGCTGATGAGAATCTAGCTGGCAATGTTCACGTTGGAATATTTTGGAAGCATAAAATAATTTGGTTTGAAAATGATGTGATCTAGACTCCCATTCATATTAGAACCAGCTTAGAAAGCTGAATGGAATTACTTGTGGCCTTGGAATTTTTGCTCAGTTTGCAGGACACACTTGTTCTAATTTTTTACTAGCAGCTAAAAATTATTCTGTAGCCAGAGTATTTTAAATTTCCTTTTCTGTTTTAAAACAACAGGATAGCACCTTTCATACAGAACATTGATTTTCTATTGGAGTCAGAGCAAAAAACTTGCAGAATTCTGCTTTTACAGCTCGAATGTTTCCAAGCAGATTTAGTTGCTAATTCTTCATTATCATGAATAGAGCTAGAGACATCTAGTGGTTAAAATGAAAAAATAAACCCCAGCGAATGGGTAATTAATTATACAGAGCTGAAACTTGCATTAGCTGTTATCAAAGTAGCACTGGAAGTAGTATATGCACAATATTATAATAAGGAACTTAACACTTACATATAATTAGAACTTTCAATTTTGTTTTTAATGAATGGATTTAGTCCATTTGCTTATTTATTTTGAGAATATTGAACACTTGCAAATTTTTTGACTCACCTTTCAAAGCAACTGGAATTGCAAGCAGACATCACCTCAGATCTCAAATGCACATTAGTTTTTTCAATTTTATTTTAGTGATACAATACAAATTGCTTCACAGAATCAAAAAAAGTCATATACTTGTAATTTACAAAATGTGTCAGCTGCACAGGCTTTTGTGTACCAGTCAGTCTGCTATAGCAGAGCTCATGTTCATGGTCCCCTCATTGTACACTTCAAGGCAGACTTCAAGGATTCCACTGAACATATCTTCATTTTCTCCTTAGGTCTGAGAGAATATCTGTACAGATATATCTCTTAATCTCTTTGCAAAAATAATGACGTTTACATCCTAAAGTACATGAAAGTTTTGCTCTTTCCAGTCATTACCGGTCATAATGCTGCAAGAAAAACCTGTACTCCCACTAATTTGGCAAAGAAATCAGCTTCTCTTTGGATTTACCTTTTATGTCAACTCTTCAGAGTAGTAACTAATGTGACTCGTGTGGTATATATAGAATCTGTAATATATATATATATATTGTTGTGGGTCCTAACTGCTCAGAAATTATTTCAATGAGTTTTTCTAGCCAAAAATGTGGGGCTTTATGTGTTTAAAGTCTTTGGGTAAATGTATATGCTATCATCCGGACTCTGCCTGCACAGAAGATAACAAACACAATTTATTTAAGGGTAATTCTCTCTGGGTATTACTAATAGATCTTTGCCATGAAAATAATTCAGCACTGGAATAAGTTGTTGTCACTTCAAACAATTCTGTGCGTGGTGGGTATGTAATGAAATCTGTCTTTGTTCATAAATCAGTTCTGATTATTGAAAAGGCTCAGGTAACGTCTCCCTTTTTTTGTTTACCTTTGGGAGTACTGCTTCATTCCTAAGTATCTTACCACATAAAGGGCTGCTTTGTGAGGTTGATGATAGATAAAGATCTATCCAAGTTTTGCAAGAAAATATGAATGACAGCTTCAGGTGCTGGTATGTAATTTAGTGGTTGTGGTTAACTTTAACTATCGTCCAGAAATGGTTTCAGTTTTACACCAGTGCAAAAAGCCCCAAGGAACACTGGACTTCTGTGGAGAGCTCAAATAACTCTCTGCTGTTGATGCAGAGAAACATAGTTCTTTGTTTTGCTAGGATGAAAATTGGTCAGTTAAATACTACCCTTCTTACTGTTCTTTTCCCATTTTGTGGTCCAAAATAATATTAAACTCACTCTTCATAAGACTAAAGTTATACTTAATACTAAAATACCCTTAAAATTCCTTACCAGTCTCTTATGGAAAAAAACCCCAAAGAAACAAACCCAGCAAAATTAGGGTCCCTCTGATGAATTCAGAGGTACTGTCAGTTTATTTACTTCTATCTACTACTTGGACAAGCTAAATGAAATGAAATTTCTTTTTTGCAACTGACATGCTCATTACATCACAACTTTCCATTGTAGACTTAATTCTAGTAACCAGAAATATTTTAGAGATGAATAGCAATTTTATGCTTACATTAGTTTTTTTTTTATTTTTCATCAGGTCTGTTCAGTACCAGTCCTTCATTAGCAATCTGACTGTATTGCTGAAGATTCTTGTAACTTTATCACTATCAGCAGTGTTTTGTCGGTGTTTTAGGAACTGATGTCTGATAGATCTTTGCTTGCCGGCTCAAAAGCAGGTCTGATATGAAGACTGCTGACAAGACCAGGTGCTGAAGCTAGATTTAATAGTCCATTTGCTTTTACAACATAGAGAAGCCCCCAGGAATTAAAAATACTGCTTGGTAGTCCTTCATTGTCAGGCATGTGTCTGCCACTTCTTTATGTGATTTGGTATGATTTTAGATGGGCAGCAATACATAAAACTTCGTTGATTTGGATGGATATGGTTGGATCTTTTTGGTTTGGTTTAGGAGACCAAAAAAGACATGGGTTTATCTCCAGTTTGGTGGTGGGTATGGCAACGCAGTGGTCTGCACACTTTAAACAATCTGTTGTTGTCTGCTGTATTTTCTAGGTGAACAGTTTTGTTCTAACCCAGTTATAAACTGGACGTTGGGAGCTGCCGGAAACTTATAAAGAAGATTTCTTCTGATGTTCATTTTCGTAACCAAAGCTTTATCTCTTTCCTTGCACATCAGCTGCAGCAATGCCATACAAACTTAAAGATGTTTACTAGCTTTTAATGATGAGTTTATCAATGTTGCCTCTTTAATGAATTCTCTTAGGTTATTCTCTTCTCTCTGTTCTTTGGAATGCTTCCCTGTACGTAGAAGAGTTCAATATTTTTTGTCTTGCAACTGTAATGAATAGTTGCCCATAAATAGTGATAAATCAAAAGATTTAGAACCTCTCTTAATCTCCTATCATTTGTTTATATATGCCTTTTGATGCAGTATATCAACATATTAGTTTGAGTGGACAACTCTTTTCTTCATTGATGGATTGGATGTATTTCCTTCACTTAGCTTGTCCGTAGCTGATGATACACCCTTTCATAAAGCCATTGATTTTATAGATTCTTCTTGTTTTCAGTATTTTCTGTAAAATATATGATTGTCTTCAGCACAACTAATATCCATTTTACTTCCAGCTTTTGCTTTCTAGATTTTACGCACTTTTCTGGTTGCTGTTTTCTGAGGATTTCAGTTTCTTCCTGATATTTCAAGGATTTCTACAGGAAGGCTGCAGATGACAATATAGAAAGAAAATTCTAGCTTTAGGGAAACTGGTGCAATCCACTTTTTTCTTATTTTGTTTCTGCTTCTAGCTATTATATTGTGGTTACCCTTAGTAAAATCTATAGTCAGAAAGTGTTCTCACATCAGTGATACTATAGTCTACTCCAACTGCTTCTTCACCCTGTCATTAAAATGTGCTTTTAACAATTGGGTTAAAATTATATTCCTCTGTGGTGAGCTGTAATTATCACTGACTATGATATAGGTGATTTACAAGGCCTAAAAGGAAAGAGAAATGCTCTGCTTCAGAAAGGTGGATTTATAGCTTCGATTTTTGTGCAGATGGTACAACAGATGTCTCCTGCCCATAGCTTCTAAACTTGTAATTCTGCTTTGAAGTTTTCTGCATGTGTAGATAAATATGGGAGCACTTTTGGTTGTTTTTTTTGTTGGGTTTGTTTTTGGGGTTTTTTTGGCACAACTTATATTGGGGAAAGACACTGATCTATACAGGCAAGGTGAAAGTTGCTTTACGTTTATAAATCATTTTTGCTGCTACTTTACATCTTACTGACTAACTTAGTAGAAATAGAGGCAGCTTGCCTAAAACATCAGTGGAAGGTTAAATACAATATTCCAGGAACACTTTAAAAACAGTCTGTCAAAGCTTTATTCAGAGACTGGTAAAGCAGACTGTTTTCCATTTTTCACTGAAAAGGTTTCCCACAACATGATTTTTCCATCTGATATGATGATAAGAGTTCAGACTGGAGTCCAAAATTCCAAATATGTTTCAATTTGTTCACTTTCATAAATGACTAATTCAGCTAAATATAGTTCAATTCTGCACATCTTGTAGGTTGGATAAAACTTATTTGTTAGATCAGGATGGTTCCCTGTAGGTGTTAGGGTACCTGTGTTGGCAGGTAGGACTTCTCACACGTATTCCCTGTGCTGGAGGAGGTGGCACCTGTCAGCAGTCCAGCAGAGTTCCATCTGCTGTCTGCATCCTGGCCCTACTGGCCCAGAGTGAGCCTGCCACCAGGGGAAACCACATCTCCAAACCATATGTACAAGTACATAGACTTAAAAAAAATGCTTCATTTAATTAAAATCACAGTTGTTTGCCTTGCCAAAACAGAGGTTATGCCACTGAACCTGAAGATTCCTTAAACACGTAAATATAAGTGTTTGTATTTATGAATTCATGTGAGCGCAGAATTAACCTTTTTTTTTCTCTTTCTTTTTTTTTTTTTTTGCTAATCCATTTTCTTTTTTGTTAGTGATTTTCACAGCCAGACTGTGACTCTTCACTCCAGAATTTACTCTCTATATGTAGAGCAAACTCACCAAGTAGGGGTACAGAAAAATGTACACAAAGTCTCAGAATCCTGTGAGAGCATCACTGGCTGGGTACAGTGGTGCTTCTTTGATGTTTTAAGAGAAGATATTGATGGGAATCATGAGTGATGACAGTATAAAGAACACAGTGATGAAGGAATTTGTGAAGAGTGACTATGAAATGGAGGTAGCAAATGTAAAAGAAAGCATGTAGCAAATGGGAGCAAAGAGAGTAGTCATAGGGTCAAAGCTGATGGTTAAAAACCCCCAAACAAACAAAATCAAAAAATATTTCAAACATTAAGAAGCCAACAAACCAGTTGCTAAAGAAGTCTATTTTCTTCTCTTGCTGAAGCTTTGGTAAATTGATTTTACTTGTTACGTGTTCTTAAACCAGAAGTGTAAAACCCATGAAAATTTTCATAATTACCAGATCACTTCTGATTTAACTACTCAGTAGTCACTACAGCTGCGCAGATAACAACAATTTTATTTTATTTTACACTCAAGTAGGGAACTCCAAAGTATGAAATGTTCAATAAAGGATTTTTCACTTTCATCTTAGATGATATCTTTAGACTTTATATCACTTTATCCTTATATATAGATAAAGAAAAATATTTTCAAAAAATATAGAGTAAAGTATGTTTTTGATTTTCTCTCTTCTTCTTTTTTCTTTTTTTCCCCCCTTTAGTTTGGTTTTTATGTTATTTTGTTTTCATCTGTTTTGTTTGTTGGGGGATTTTTTGGTGGTTGTTGTTGGATTTGGTTTTGTTTCTTTTCTTTTTCCTATGTTTTCTCCAACATATGGCTTTGAAAATGTCAAGATATATATTAAGTTTTGAAAATTAAATAATCTCATTTAAAAAAAATAAATTTCTTTGTAACTACAGAAATGGGTATGTGTTTCAGATGTTGGCACAAGTTTGCATATGAAGCTGTATGCAACTGTGACTAAGATAGCTAAGAAGTGCTTTGGCATTAGACATTTAAATGTTGCATGCAAGCATTCATGCTCCTAGCTTGTAGCTGGCAAAGGAATTTGTGTTTCTCTTTGTCAGTTGAGATTTGAAAAGAAAAAAAAAATACAATTTAAGAGTCTCAACTTGTCAGAAAAGACCTTCTTTTTTCTTTGCATTTTCTCTTGCAAAGAATGAATTCTGTCCTACATTGGCATTACATTATGCACTGAAATATATTTCTTCACATTTTTCCATGAAAAAATATTCAAGTAAATTGAGTATATTCATAAGCTATGGTGATGTGTGTACTACTTGTCTGTATAGCTATTCTTGGAAAATTGGTTCTGAAAAAAATGTGTGTCTGTCTCTAAATGGTAAGAGAGACATTTTCATTCTTTGTAAAGGTGATAATGCCTAGACTATTACACCTTCTTGATAACATCAAAGTAAGAGTATTTTATATTGGAGATGCTACCCAAATGCAAAGCTACCCTATGAGATCCATCTATCTATCTGGATATAGACATATGTGAAAAACATGCATTATAGTTGGGTTTGGGATGATGCCACCCAGGCACATAATTTGTTCTTAGTATTTTAAAGTACATTTTTGATCTTCACATTGCTGCCTGGTTACATTCTAAGTGCAGATATTAGTAAAAAGAATTTTTCTTTAACAATACTTACCATCTGCCTATTAAGTCTTTTAAAACTGTGTATACTTGCAAATTAGTTTCTAGCCAAAACAACTCAAAAGTGCCTTATTTTATTTATTGGTGTTCTGCCACACACCTACCTATGCCTGAGCTTTCCTGGTAGAAACTCAGGCAGGATGATTCACTAAGAGACAAGACAAAGAGATTTGATTTTCAGGTCTCTGACAACCTTGCTAAATCAGCCCATAAGAGAAAGGTTGAGACATTTTAAAAAGATGTATAAATAAAAAGGTGAGAAAAAAGAAAAGAAAACCAGGACCACTTTCTGGAGGAGGTGTTTGCTACATCCTTGGCTCTTCACTGCTGGGCTAGGGAGCCCACAACTAGTCAATAAATTGAACTTTTAGTCTTAAAATGTGCATGAACCCACCTTTTTTTTTGTTTTTGGTTGGTTTGGTTTTGTTTTGTTTTGTTTTGTTTTTTCCCCATTGTAGACTAAACTTGCAGGAACTTATATTCAATATTAAATTCACGTGCTCTTGAGAGAGGATCTGTCTGTCAGCAGGAGACCTCCTTTATGAAGCTGTGTAAATGATGCTTTCCCTCCTGTACTCAGCAGATGTGATATGGTAGCAAACTCCTGGCATGCCTCCTAGAAAGGCTCCTCCCGAAGTTTTATTTTTGTTCCACAGAAGTGGCTTAAAACATTTCTACATTTTAAAATAAAACTTTTAATTTATCATACTGTTTTCAGTATTTCTGTTATACTACACTACTAGTTACCTGTCCTTGAAAACGTGCAGTGCTAGAAATAGCAGTGCTTTGTCCTTATCAAACACAATGGCAGATAAACTTTTTCTGTAACTTCCTCATGTGACATCATGCAACCTATTTCCAGAAATTAGATGTCTAGGTTGCTTATCTTAAGATTTAGGGAAGAGAATGGTATCCATAGAAACTGTTTTGCTAACAGACATAATTAGTTACAATTTTTCATTTTCTTCAGTACATATTTAAAGTAGATCTTAGGTATATAGTTTTTAGTTAATGCTAACTTTTACAAGAAGATATACTTTTTAAAATCAGTACTGTGGCTGGTTTAATGACATGCAAGCTGGATTTTTTAACGTTTGCTTTGTTTTTTCTATTTGTATTGCATAAAGAAGAGAAATATTCAGAAATCTTCTCACCTGTGTTTTGTGCTGATTTCTTGAGTGAAATGGTTTTGGAAACATTAATTTTGATATGCTGATGTTGAAAAGTCTCTTTTCTAACAGAAATGCACTCAGCAGCATGTGTGCATCTGGTTGATTTTGGAACAGTATTTCAGAAACAGTCATGACATAATCAACTTTATTGAATGCTCTGGCATTGGTGACCCTGTCATTTTCATTTTCTTGAGCTGTGACCAGACTCAGCTGCAGAGTCAAACCCTAAATCACAAGAAGATTCCTTAGAGGTAAAAAATCTTGGGGAGAATTGCTTGTCAGTCACCAAGTCTTTTGGCTGAGGTTCCTTCCTGGTGTGTTTGCAGTGGTGGTTCTGAGCATACTTTGATAAACCAATTGCCAAAATGTTTCATGACATTTGCATCAGCAGTCAGAGAATGTTGTGGTTGTCCTGCTGGCCTCTCCTGCTACTCTCTCCCTTCCTTATCCCATTTGGAAATTCTCCCCACTCACAGTGGTGTTGTAAGGATACAAAAGAAAACCTAATGACAGTGGTACATTCAGCCTATTCTAAAACCTTTTCAGAGCTCTGGCTAAGAAAGACAAGGTAAAACCCCTCTCATTTGTACACTGAAGTTGCTGGTTCCCAGTTCTCATTCCTCTTACAGTAACTGGCCATGATCTTTTCTGTTTTCTTTGCGTCATTCCCACTGGTCATAAGTCAGTATACTCATCACAGTTACTATATATTAGTAATAGGTAAAATTCCACATAAGACCCAAATCAACAACTACCTTCAGGAAGAACTCATTAAGAAAATTTGTGCATATAGGCTGCTTAAAACAAAGAGAAGAAGCTTTTCCCATGTGAGTGTCAATAAGGATGGAAGGGATCTCTTTCCAAGAGAGGCTTTGAGTATTTGTCATTGAATTTATAGAGATGTTGAGCAGGCAATGCAGGTGAAGCCATCACAGATGTGCCCATCCATGGATGAGTCAACCCTGCAACCTGATATTAAGACCTCATCAAGGCACTAAAGTCCCCGTCATGACATTACTATTCCTGTTTCTCAGTGTACACATATTTGTAGGCCTGTGTTCATTTTAAATCCAATAATTTTTCTGATTTTCTCCAGAAGGAATAAATTTAAAATTGAGATTTCTGCTTATACCAAAAACCAGTCTGGTGTAAGATTGATAGACTGTCCCTGGGAAGGTCTGCTAGGATCAAATGTTAAATGAAAAGTTACAAGCTTTCAAGTTTTGACATTATTTCCTGTTACATTGACACCAGGGTGTTAAGAAGGTGAGAGGATGAGCCATTTGAAATAAAACAAAGGGCTAAATTGTTAAGTGTTTCTGAATGGAATAAATGGTCAGAATAAAAATATGTAAAATTAATAACAGCTTTTAATCACTAATGTTAGCTATGGAAATCTACAGAAGAACTTGTAACAAGATGTTTCAACAAATAAGGAAAAGCTAACATTTCATATCAATATATTTTAGTTTTGTTGGCTTAAACAAAGTGAACCTAAATTCATTTTAAGGGCATATATGATCACTTAAATTATGAAACTAGCAATAACCAACAGGCTATTGAACAGCCCAGGTACTGGCACAGTTAAAATCTATGAAGTCAACTGAATGTTGAGGAAAATGTAAAGATGGAACCTAACTTTTGACAGAAAAACACAACCATAATACAACAAAAACTTCCAAGAATAATGTTAAAATATATAAACCAAGTTTGAATATATAACAGTGTATCAGCAGTAATTAAGGTGGAATTTTTAAAGTGCAATTCTTAAGATTTTTACAACATAATTTTAAGTAATGAAAGTGCAAGATAATTTACCTTTTTACACTCTACATAATGTCACTGAAATCATGAACAGAGTCCATTTAATTTTTTTGTACTGTACAGAACAGTTAATAGTAGGCAAACATAGTATAGTCAATCACACAAAATATGTAGACTTAATGCAGGGTAACATTCATAAAAATATAGGGTCAGATGTTTCTACTGAGAATGTTAAATCTTTCCACTCACTTTGCTAAGTCATAGGAGGGAAACAGCAGCAAATGTTTTCACTCATTTAAAATATCAGTAATAGTGACACAAATACCTAGCAAAAATATATTTTAAGTCTCGGAAGACTAGCTAAGGAGAATAATCTTTATTTCTGGACAGCACACTACTTTTTGATCACTGAATAAATGCCTTTATGCCAAGAGAAGAAATTGAAAATATTATTTTACCTAGTTCTAAAAATGAGTTGTATATCCATCTTATTATCAAGGAGGCCCAAACCTTCTTATTATGAAGTTTTAAGATCACACAGCCAATAATTTAAGCTTTCTTTTTTTATTATTATTTCTATCAGAAGTTATTTTGAGAGATATATGAAAGAAGATGCCCAGAGACTTCACTGATAATCATGCAACAAATGTATGTGATTGTAGGGTAAGATTATAGGATAGTTAATGGCACTGAGTTCAAGAGGTCCTCTAATCCAACTGCCTGTTCAAACCATGTGAGCCAACTCATTTTAAGGTGTGTTCTAAAATGAGAACAAGCAAAGGCTTCAAAGCTTTTCTTCCTCTCCTTATTTTCCAGAAGACTCTCATTAGGTTTAGTAAACATTTCACAAGCATAAATCACCACGTAGCTTTTATTAGGTATTCTGAATGATATTAAAAATTCTTACCTGTGAATAGCAAGAAATATAATTAGGGCCTGAGAATTTAAGTGTATGTTACTGAATGGCTATACCAAAGATCTTATTTGCTTTCTGTTACAGTCTAAGGTGTTGAACATATTCTGGAATGATAGTACTATTATATTCAAGATTTTTTAAAAAGGCGTTGGTGAATCTTCTCATACAATATTTGGATTGTTTCCCCTCTGTCTAATAATTCTTTTTATGTTTCACAAGAAACATTGAAAACAGAATAAACACCATAAAAAAGAGAAAAGTTTCTTAACTTCTTTATACAGATTTCTTTCTTTATAGCCAGAGGAATTTTTGTAAGAATTTCCCAGGGATGGAAATGCAAAGAAAAGACCAACAATATTTTTTCCCAAAGAGAAAAAAGTATGTCCATGTGACTCTTTTCCTTTTGTAATCTGCATCATTTATTGGTTTAGCACTATCCTTCCAAACAGCAATAACTGAATCACAAAACCATATTGCTGTTACAAATGAAGAATTTTATTTATTAGAATTAGATTAATTTCTTTCATTCTTTATTAAATCCAGTAATTTATTTCTAGAGATATTTCTACATGTCTGAAAATCGCAGAAATTTTTGAAAATGGACTCTTCTGACTTAAAACCTGATTTTTTTCATCCTTGAATTATTCCCACTAATTCAGTAATTTTCAACATTCTTTTTTCCTCCTTCCTACCACTTCTCACCATCTTCCACAAAGACATTTTCATTTGTGCAATTTCCTCTGTAGATTTTGGAAATCTTCTGATAAGTAAGTAGCTAAGTTATTGTGAAAAACATACGATAAAACCAAGCAAGCAAAAAAATATTTGGTGCCTGATCATACTGTTTGATTAGTAATGGGCTTTTGGAGAAGTGGAAATTATGAAGGGATTGTGTGAGCTGTTGCCTCCCATTCCCCCTTTTCCTCCTGTTTCTCCACTCAGTTTAAGCTATGGTCTGAAACCAGGTCCCTGATGATTTTCCATTTTATTTTGGCTAGGGAAAAGCCTGTATGCTGCTAGCAAAGTGCAGTATTTTTCTGTTGTTCTATTTTATTGTCTTACCTTTTTTTGTAAAAAAAGGAAGTGTAGAGATGACATTTAATTTCAGTTGTCCTAAATATTTACAGTGAGGTTGAACCTTTGCTTATCTGGAAGAATTAGTACTGGAAAATGAATGTTGGTTTCCCACAAAATTTGGCAAGCACTGAAACTCTGAACTTGAATAGTATGACTATTCCATAAATAATATTTCTCTGTGTACAATACAACTTTTGAACACACCACCAGCTTCTAAGGTGGTGTTTCTAATGTTAATCTGTTTTCCATGTTTGTGTCACATATGACTGGCTCTCTGTTGTTCTTGGGCTGAGATTGAAAGAGGCTTTAGATTGCTTAAGAATCACCAGCTCATTTTTACATTTGGCAGAGGCCATGATGAAGGAAATAGGTTTATTGAGATGAGAGAACTGAATATAGAAAACTTTAAAAATTTTCTAAATAAATAGGGCAAAGGAGTGCTGAGAGTAAAGAAAATTAAAACACTGAGGAATACCCAAGTCATTGAAGAAATCATGGCTCACTCTACACAGCATGGTCTTGGTTCAGTAACCAATTTTGCATTATAATATATGGGTTTAAACTGCCTTTTAAGCAGTTTTCCCGGGTTACTCACTCATGGGAATTTTTTTGAGTTTTGTCCTAGAGGGTTTTTAGTTCTGTTGTTACTTTTAGGACATTTCAGCAACACAGTTACCAATTCCTTTC
The DNA here is from genome assembly GCA_013397195.1 of Hylia prasina. Lineage (NCBI taxonomy): Eukaryota > Metazoa > Chordata > Aves > Passeriformes > Sylviidae > Hylia > Hylia prasina. The sequence continues at coordinate 247,088 of VYXD01010361.1, forward strand.
AACATTCACCAGTTTTTTTCCCAAAGAAATCTTAAGGTAAATAATTTATGTGACTAATANTTTCAGCTTCTACATAAAGAAAATTCAAAGTTAGCTTTTTCTGAATTCATACCGAAGTAAAATATGAAATCAATTTCCATATGAGAGACTTGGGTAGGTGTTACACTTTAGGCAGAAGGAACAACTTGTTCTGTTATCATGCAAATAGAATTTTGGTTTTTGACAAAATGCTTCACAACCAGACTTTATCTTCCTATTCTAAGCTTCAGTCAGAAAATAATGCACCCACTCTCTTCTAAATTTTCCCAGGATTTTTATTATATTTAGACCGTCATATTGTCTGTGCATTGCACTTTGTGCCAAAAAAATCTATATGTGGTAATGAATTATAGATCAATTGATAACAACACTTTGCAGGGAAAGATTTTAAGAAGCGCCTAATATTTGTTTATGGGAAATTATACAGCTGCGACCATTTAATACACTAAAATATATTTAGAACTGTCAGTAGTGCTAAATTATTCTCACTATATCAATTTTCTCAATATTTTAATTTCCAAATTCACAAATACAGGGATGAAATTAAGCTTTTCTCTCTGGGAAAGACATTTAATGTACTTTGACTCATGAACTGGAATTCAGGAATGGACCCAGTCTGAATAACTTTAGAGATCTGAGGCTAGTTGTAATGAGCAGGGACATCTTCAACTAGACCAGGTTGCCCAAACCCCCAAACTGGGGGGTTTGAACACTCTCAGGGATGGGGCATACACAGCTTCTCTGTGGATGTGCCCATGCCCCAGCACTCTCCCAGTAAAGAATTTCTTCCTAGTATCTAATACAAATCTACCCTGCTTCAGCTTAAAGCCATTCCCCCCTTGTCATACCTGTATGTGCCCTTTAAAAAATCCCTCTCCAGCTCTGTGGTAGCCCCCTTTAGCTACTTAGAGCAGGTGCTATAAGGCTCTCAGAGCCTTCCCCAGGCTGAAGAACTCCGGCTTACATCCTGCCTTGGTCGGAGAGATGCTGCAGCCCTGTGAGCATTTTTGTTACCCTACTCTGGACCAACTTGAGAAGGTCCACATCCTTCTTATTTGGGATCCCCTAAACTGGATACAGCACTCCAGCAGGGTCCCACAGGGGCAGTCTAAGTAGGCAGAGTCATCTCCCTCACCCTGCTGGCCACACCGCTCATGCTGCATTCCAGGGTACAGCTGGCTTTTTAGGCTGTGAGTGTGCATTGCTGGTACTTGTCAGGGGTTTTGGCCATCAAAACCACCAAAGTCCTTCTCCTTAGGACCACGTTAAATCCTCGCCTGTACTCATACTTTGCCTTGCCTATGCTCATACTTGGAATCGCCTTGGCCTAGGTGCAGCACCTTGTGCTTGGTCTTGTTAAGCTTCATGAGGTTCACACAGACCTGCCTCTCAAGCTTGTCCAGGTCCCTCTGAATGGCATCCCTTCCCTCCTTCCCTGCAGAGTGGATCACACTACAGTGTGTGCTTTCCATGCTGCTGACAAAGATGTTAAACATGTTAAAAATGTTTAAAATGGGCAGGAGTTACAATGAATGACAATTTAGAGAAGGGTTACAACTCAGCAATGAACCATACATTTTGGGGTGAATCACCAATTTAGGAATTTAGGAAATGACTCACCACATATAAGTAAGACTAATTGTTTATTATAAAAAACAACATCTGCTGTCTTTACTTTCAAGAAAATTGACACAGCTGAAGTTCTGGTAACTATCTTCCTTATATATAGTTTGACTTTTATAAAGAAATGTTTCTCTGACAGATTGGAACATCTGCCACAATCAAAGACTGGTCCACATTAATGCTTTTGGATGATGGAAGAGGTCTAGCGTCAAGTTCCTTCGGCAACCTTTTGTGCTTTTAATGTCTTTAATACAACTAGGGTTTCTTTACCTGTGAAATCATGATGTGGGGTGTACTCCCAGTTAGACAGAGTCTCAAGTCCTGTAATTAAGCATTTGAATTAAAGGTGGACCCTTTACAAAAGGACCACTTTTTTCTACTATGGTGATTCATTGATTTGAATAATACAGCTAAAATATTAGCTGTGTAGAAATGTGAGTGTGTAAGCTAGATAAAGCTTACCTAAACAAACCCCAGTTTACTCTAATGGAACTGTTTGATACCAGGTAGTTAGGATGGCCAAACTGTAGGATGTACTGTGTTTGTGCTAAAAATTATATTTCCTGTTGTATTTTTCATCCTCCTCACCCCTGGTACTCCTTTGTTCTTATGCTGATCTTTTTCCCCATTGGTTTTATGTATGTGTTTTTGATGGTTTATTGGGTCTTTTTCCTGGATTTATTAAATATGTGGTTTGTTCTGGACTAAATCCAAAGGAAAAAATCTGTGCATATATATGGACATTATTTTTCAGAGTGGACATCAGTGACTGTTTATCTGTTATTGTTCAGATCACTCATCTTATTTTTCAACAAGATTATGTTCTTCTTCTATGCTTTTACAAACTTGACACTTAAGGCTGAAACTACATGAGTCTTACAGGACTTGGTTCATAAATTATGTGCTGTTCCTTCTGTCTCCCATATTCCAAAATGAAAATCACTGCACCTGTGGAATTGGTCTGTGTTTATAGCAGTGGGTCGCTGGGGACTACCGACAGTGATGCCACATCTTTGGCAAGAAAGCATAGTCTTTCTCATTACAATTTCTTTATTTGCACACCATTTCAGGTGTGTAATGTGTTGAACTGTAATTCTGATTGATACTGAACCAGATCTTCAGTTCAGAGACATATAGTGGTTAACACAACGTATATGTAATTTGTACAAAATGTAAAGTTTATAACCAAAGACAAAACCTAGCACTTTCTTCTTCAGTTAATATTTATCATTAAAAATGCTTTTCAGCATACTTTGGCACTTGAATAACAGGTTTTTCAAAGTGTAAGCCCTCATTCATCTTGTTCTTCTAGGATCAGTATCTGTCAGATTTCTTTTGTGCTGCTATAAAATATAATAAGTATTGATATTTTGTACTTGAAGTAAGTAGGATCTAAGCCTTGTGTCATAATGGAGCTTTTGTAAAGGGTTTTGCTTCCTTCTTTCCCTCTTCCACAAATGATGAACTTTCATTTGGCATCATATACTCAGAATCTGGAATACTTGCATGGCATCAACTCAGCTTCTTCTTTTTTAAGGCTTTTATTAGAAACCAGAATAAAAGTTATGCAATGGAAGAAATAATATGAAAGAAATAATATAAAAATGCAAGAAATATGATCCTGTAGGAATGTATATAAAACATACCAATCCTTAAGAGTTTTTTTAAAAGTGTTTCTAAAGGCTCCTATAACTTGCATTCTACAAAAGAAGCTTCTGGGTGACACCACAGGAGACTCATGAACCAAGTAAGTTACCTTTAACTGGATAGCATAAGTAGCTTTACAAGCAATTCTCATTCTAATATGGGTATTAGAATAATTTTTTAATAATTTTTGCTTTATTTTGCAAGTAGTAGTCAGAATTACTAATAATTCTGGATGACATGCTATGCCACGTTTTTTTTATGAAAGAGAAATAAGATACAACAGAATTAGCAGAGTCATATGGTGGAATAAGGTGTACTTGAGTTAAATTTAAAAGTAACTGTTATTGAAACATCCTTTTTTAACTTGCATTTTCAATAACTTGTTGAACCGGTTCGATATCTTACCACTAGATGTCCTTATAGTGTCCTTATAGTTGAACCCTCCCGCCGGTTTTATACGCATTCTTTGCTGCCTTCAGCCACTGGATGGCATCTTACCATTGATTTCAGGCACAAGGATTTTAAATAGCAGATTCACACAAAGCAGATTATTTTAATATTTCATTTAATGACACGGTATCTCTAAAACTCTGTGTTCTGTTTGCAGACAACAACAACAAATAAGAGTGTTTGAATTTGAGATTTTTAATGAGGTCAGGAACCATAAGGTTCAGAAAAGAACAGGGAAGACGTACATTTCGGTAGCTATAGAGTGGTGTTACTTGAGGGGAGGTTTCTTCTGTTTCTTATATTGCAGTTTCTCTGAGGGTCAGGGACATTGTGAAGAATTCTCTGGGACTAGCAGAGAAATTTCGTGTTTATGAAAAGAGCATGCTATGTACTGTGCTTACTGTGGTGTGAAAATCCTCTGTGTACTTTCTTATTTGTCATCTACCTTGAAGAGTAGCATAATAAAACCTCTTTTAGTACTATGATAGATAAGAAGGCAAAGGCTCTTTTACATGTGTAGCCTTTCAGCAACACAAATATTTGAAAAAGCATTTAGGTTTGGTTTTGTTTAAGGATCTAATGTTTTTCAAGGGTGCATCCCTTCATATTTATTTCTTTCACTTCTGCTCACTGTCCTCACTTTCCTGATTTCCTGCAAACTCATGTGGTACTAACAAGTGACCAGGGGAGTAAGATCCCAAAACCTTCTGCTGCAGCACTGTCTGGCCAGAGTGATGACATCTCCTGCCCCCAGCTCTGGTGGAACACCTTGTTCTACCTGTGAAGGCAGGTGAGCTGACGGTGCCTTGACAGAAACCTGCAGTTGAGAGGTGATTGGTGCCCTTCACGTACACAAGTGAAGCCCATCTATGCTGATGTTGGAGAGAGAGGTTATGCCTGCTCCTTCCTCCCTTGAGAGGCAGCAAGGAATTCTCTTCCCTTCCCTTGGCTTCCCCATTAAGCTATACCGCTGACTAAGTATGCTTGACTGTAGGTTAACCCTATGCATAAATGAGTGAAATTTTGCAACATTTCACAAAGGATCTTACTTGGGCATATTGCTCTACAGCAGCAGATTTGCAAGTACCTCTGCTTCCCTAAAATTGGAGGCAGGAGGACACTGGGGCTCCTCTTGTGTACCTGTGAGCACAAGCCATTTACACTGACGGGCTCTGACTCATAACAAAGGTGCACAAGAGGGGCGTGCACTGCTTTTATCTCAAAGCTCAGCTCTGCTTATGGAGTTATTTTTGTAATACTCTGGTGTTAAAGAATCATTTTATTCGTTGTTTAATATTACTTCAGAGCAACTTGAAAGCCCATTGAGATAGGGGAAGATGATGCTTAGGTTTTCACACAGATTTTAACAAGCCCCATGGGCTACAGTGCTAAATTCAGCCTGGCTTTTTAAAATTCAAATTCACAGAATCTATTAGTTATACATCAGTATTTCCTTCATTTACCTCCAGGGAAATGTAAAAACCCCTTCCTCCAAAGACAGGAATTCAACGTATCACTTGCCTTCACATATGTGTTGGTTTAAGTGTTCTTTAAAATTTCTCTAAGATAGTAAGCAATTTCATTTCCAGTGTGAAATTAGTCTTCTTAAAAAGTTCATGTTGATAGCTACTCAAGGTAGGTATTCTAAGTAAATAAGTGTGTTAAAAGTGCCATCTACAGTTCACTTTCAGGGACTTCTCCTTACACACAAAAAGAGTAATTATTGAAGCAGAAATAAAACTTACAGGCTGCTGTAAATGGGCATAGGTCTTTCATCTGTTGCCTTCTTTACACTTGAAGAAGGCCAAAATACTTGATGCTTTCCAGCCTACACTTTTGTGTCAAGTGTCTTCAGGTTCACCTCTATGTAGAGTATATTTAGCTAGACAGGGGTTTAGAATACAAAAATAATTAGTAAAAAAACTTCTATGGCTTTGTGGTCTGTAAGGTTAATGTAATCTGTAAGTCTAGTGTAAGACCTTGGTGACTGATCACCTGCCTTTAAAAAACAGAACAGAGGAACTCCTTTCAGCCACTGAATAAAACTTTAACCCACAAGCACACCCCTGTTTCTGGAAACCAGACTCTTTTTTTCATAGACTAATCATATGGTTGTGACTTCCTTTCCCTAAGAGTTAAAGTACAGTCTATTCTGCAAAGATCTGTGTGTTACACCTAGAAGCAGAGGAATGCAGTTACCCTTAATTATTAACAAGAACACATCAGTGTGCTTTATGGGAGAATTATGAACCTGTCAAGTGCATCTCTTCATGTCTGAACAGCCAACATAATTGAGAATATCTGAGGAAATCAGAGGAATATTATGAAGTCTCAGTGGAATGCCTTCAAGCAAAAAGTTTCAATAAATTGAATGCATTAATTAATGAAAAGTTAAACAAGCAGACTGAATCAGCAATTCAGTCACTGATAATTTTAGTCATAAGATTGGAGTAACTTAATCCATTAATATGTGTATGGATTGCAGTATAGTATCTGCAGCATTTCCAGTTTTCAAACGTGTTGGTTTAGCATGAATGGTAAAAAACAATTAGTGATTGACTTATCAATGTTTGTCAGTGGGATCAGTGACTCTAAGAGAGACTCCTCTCCTAAAAAATTGGTGAAAGACTCTTTTCAAATGGTAAAACTGACTGAAAATCACAAGTTGTCTCTTTATGTTGTTTGTCAGAAAGTGAACAGTTTGTGGGGGGAGGATGAGTGTTTCAAAGGTTTCAATTTTTTCTTTCTTTCTTTTTCTCACTCTTCATTCTTTAGTGTGTATAAATAAACTATCTTTGTAACTTTAAGGTAAGTCTGTTTTGGTTGTTTTTAGGTTCTCCTGGTCTATCCCACAAAAAACCAAACACAAACCATCACAAAACAATTGAGCAAGATTTGGCTAGTCGAGTCTCATATTAAATCTAAAGTGCATTACTTTCTTTTAGGTTGGTTGCTTTCTCCATTGTGGAACATGTGCACTATAACGTGGCAATTTTCTTTGTGGCAAGGATGACTCTTTAACTCCTTTTTCTGTGTTCAGCTTTCCATGCCCACTACCTGCCACTCCAGCCCCAGCTATGGCTTCCACCCCTCCATGCAGCCCTCTGTGCAGTAACAGGCAGAGATGGTGTTGCACTGGGAAATATCCAGGAATTACACTGCTGGAACTTTCAATTCTCCTTCTCCTGCTCCTCCTGCTGGGTTGCTGCAGCACTCAAGGACACCATTCCCATTGTGGCAGGTGCTCTATAAAACAAGCAGCTTTTGGACTGAAGGCCGATGCCTTCCTGTCTGTCTCTTTGACATCACCAAGGTGTCTTGGGAGTGATGTGAGTTCTCTGTAACAAACTCTTTTTTCTACTGCTGCTTACTCTTCAGCACAGGTGAACAAAGTCTGCTATTTATTTTCTTCCTCCTCATATTTCTAAAACTTTGTACCCAATAAAATCACTGCCATTTTAAGATGATAGATTTCTTTTTCCAGAAATTGAATAAAGATTTCAAGAAATGCTGAGTTTCTGTAAATTCAGAATTCTCTTCAGATAAAATTCAGAAGAGACAATAATTTTATCTGTTTTGCTTTATTTTTGCTAGCTAATAAACCATTTAATACAATAGAAAAATAACATTTCTGTTGAGACAGAGATACCAGTCAGAGAATTGAACTTCATAATTTAATTCTCTGTGAAAGTCTATAGTCTATTCCATGTCTATTCCATGCTTTTCTGCAGCTTTTTTTTTTTTTTTTCCCTTGCCGTTGTTCTGCAACTATTTTGCCATAAAGAGAAACACAAAAGTTATATTTAGGGGTAAAGGAGCTACATTTAAAATCTGGGATTTTTATGAAGTGGTCTTAGCCTTTCTGAACTCTCCTACTTTGTAAGATTTTAAAGGAAAACTCAAGGATTTAAACCATACTCAAATGTCTTTCAGAAACTTTTATGTATACTGATTTCCCATCTACAGTGCATGGTTAAAAAACAAATAAGTATTTTTAATGCAATCTCACAATGCAAAAGTATGAATCATAAGAAGTTTATAAATAAAAATGAACATTAAGAGGAATCAGCTGAGAGGTCCCTGTGAAAAAGGGACATAGAAAAGAAATCTGGAACAACCCTTTGTGTAAGGCATGGTGTTTAAAGGTCAGAAAAATAGCTTTATTCTAGCAACCGCTTTATGTTTAGTCACTGTTTTCATTTATTATCATGCTATTTGATGTGCCCCACCCAGGACTGCAGCACTTCAGTGTCTGCATGAACCCAGTGTGTTGCCATACTGAATTATATTCTGGAAAGCAGCAGAGCTAAGGAGCTTTCAGGCAGCCTTTACTATTCTGCCATGTTTTCATGCATGAATTCATAGCAAGAGGCCCTGAATGTATTCCATCAAATTTCATTTTACCATGTTCAAACATGTTTGCTGTTACAGCCTTGAAATATTTCTTCATGTTCGTTGTAAAGTCCCTTGTGGGTGCTGTAACTGACAAGTGCCGCCATATTAAAACAGAATAAAAATGCTTTTACTAAACAAATAAGACACACAAAAACAGTTCTATCATACTTTTGAAACAATTTGTGATTTACAGAGATCCAACAATTGCTGTCATGTGATTTGTGTGAGAATTATTTCTTATTGTTTTCTGGTGCCTTTCAGAGGAAGAAACCAATGATCTTTATCTGTTGGCTAATAATTGAGAAACTAGGGAATTAAAAATCTGTTTAAAATATGCAGAGAAGAAAATGTATCATTTGCATTAGTCTTTCACATTTCATAAGACTTAAATAGTAAGTGATAACATGATAGTAAAAGAACTAAGCTATGCACACTCAGAAACTGATCGCAGTTTATTTATTCAAGTAGGCTCTATTCCATATATCAGAAGGTATTCTTACAGAGAAGGACATTCAAACACTGTCCTCAGATGAGTATCTTACTAGGTGGTTATCTGCTGCATTAGTAAGTTTTCTCTGTTCAATATCTTCATCCATTTTGAGTTCACTCAACACACCTTTTTACAAAATCTGCATAAATAACTCTGTGGGAGACTTAAACTTGCTGGCCACCAAGAGTGCCTATTTGCAGAAGGCTCTTTCCTTTCTGAAATTAAAAGGCTTTCATAGGTGTATACATTGTCTGACAGTTTTTATACTTTTAGGAACAGGATTGTGTGTTAAGCAGCCTGAGACAGCGTTGTTACTTTATAATAACTGGCACTTATTGAAGGGCTTTGCATGACTGTGCTTAGAGTCAGAAGACCATAATCTGTGTCCCAAAAATCTTTTCTTTTTACATGTAAAGCTTGACTTCAGTGCATGTTACATTTCTGCAGTGAATCTTACTGGTACCTAGGGCTGCTTTGGGTTTTTTATGTGATTCTTTTGCAAGTATTGCCTGCTTTCTTTTTAGGAATTCCATATATTTGATGTCTGCCTGACATTATAGATTTTTTCCCACATAAATGCATATTTCTGCAATAATGAAAAGGCAGTGTTTGTGTGATGCTTCAAGGATGTGTGCTGAAGCTTAGCTTCAGTATTGGCAGCTGTCAGGATTTGTGGGTAAATGCTTTCAAAACTGGTGACAAAATTTACTTCATACAGACTGTTTTGAGTAGCTGCTCTCATGAGGTTTGGAAGTGTCTGTTTCAATTGAGACTTAGCTTTCTGGTTCCATAATTCAACTGCAGTGCAGGTTGTATGCACTTATAATGCAGTTAAAAATAGAGGAGCAAAATCTGATGCTGTAAGAGTGATACACACAAACAAATGCTGAGAACTAAAATACCTTGTCAAAAATGGCTGTTTTTTCTTGCAAAGGATTTTTTTCCCCCGTGCTAGAATACAGAGTGACATTCAAGACCATGAATACACTGTGTCATGCAGGCATCTCACAAATCTCAACCCAGCAGCTCCTCAAAGAGGAAAGTTAGAAGGTGATTTGACAAGTGTCCGGAAACATTTGGTAAGATGTTATGTTCTAACAGACAAGTATGCCATGAGTTGTGGTTGAAAGATGGCAAGTTTACAGCTAATAAAAACACATATTTGGAACAATCAGAGCACTGCCCATTTCAAAATATAAAAGTTTCCAGAAGCTACTCTACTGACAATTTTAAAATCGGAAATAAATGTTTTGTGTCCTATATGCCTTTCCAGGAAGCAGTGATTCATTCAAGAAAGAGCTGCTGTTCATATACATACAGAAAATTGAACTGAATATCCTTTTCTGACATTTCTAAATGCAGCATGAATCTATCTGAACAGCAAGCTCACTGGTGCAGTTCTGGCTGGTTTCAGTAATAGCACATAAAATTACTGTCACGTCCCACTTTTCCCTCTCTAGATGGGATTCAGCTCCATTAGTTGAGATATTTATGCATTGGCAGGACTCATTTACTTCTCATGTTCTTATGGGCATTATTTCATGAGCAGGAGAGTTGTTCTGGGGGAAGCCACCATACACACGATGCTATTGGGACAGACTCTACCGTGCACAGAGATAACCTAAGCACCACATCTGCTATGAGTACCACACTCACAATCAATGCTGAGACAATGAATTGTAGTCAGGTGTCCAAGTTGTATCAGTCCTTGCATCCACCCAAAGGGCAGAGGAGTGGTGAAACAGTTTGTAGAGCAAAAGTGAAGCACATGTAAACACACTTTTAGATGGAATAATTACCTCTACAGAGGTATATTATTTTGTTATTCAACAGACATTTTGTTTTCATGGATAGAAAATGTGATTTTACAGGGCAGTAAAAATACTCAGGTTTTTTGAAAGCCAGCTTAAATGCATTTTTAAAACATGAGATGGAGGGAAATGCTAAACTAAAGAAAAGCCTAATCCTTAGGGAAGTCAACACCATTTGTTTAAAAGAAACAATATGGTTAGTACAAGAATTTCAGTTTGAGTGGATACTAATGTAATGCAAGATATTTTAAACTGCTCAGGAACTCTCTTTTTGTTACTATCTCTAACATTAGGACTGCACAGGGCATTTATTTTAATAATGAATATATGGCTGTCACATTGCAAATATTTATGAACAGATTTTTGCTGTAGTGTAGATCCAAAATTGTTTAAATTTGCAGGTGTCAAATTTTAGGAGATGGGCCAGGTTCTGAAAGGTTTTAAGTGTATATTTAGATGTTCAACTACACTTGTAGCTCTGATTTTATTTTCAGGAAGTTTCTGAATTTGTTTAAAGTTCTATTTTCTGAACCTTAGAAAATGTCAAGGCTGAATAAAGCTACAATAGATAACTTATGGGAAATCTAAAACTATAGTGAATGTGCCCAGGTTGCATGTAACTATTTGTTAAATATGCTACAGCATTTGCTGAGATAATTGCATTTTCCTGGCCCTTTTCAGGGACTAAAGTAATATATTGACATTATTTATTTATGCACAAGGATGACAGAATCATCCCATTAGCAATTACAAGCTACAGGAAAGGAATTTTTTTGAAAAACAAACTTATGCTTTTTCCTCAAGTTTCATACTTAAGGGATGTGGGTAGTTTAATGAGCTCATTATCTGTTTTGGCTCATGGCTTTCACTTCTTAATTTCTTTAAAGAATGTTTACTGTAACTTTTCACTCTGAATATACAGGAAACTATTTATATTAAAAAAAAATCCCCCCAACCAAAAAAAAAACAAAACAAAAACAACTCCCCCCCCACAAAAAAACCAACCACCCCCAAAAACCAAAAAAACACCAAAAAACCCACCACCACCACCAACATAAAAACAAACAAACAAACAAACAAACAAAAACACCAAAACCCTAAACCAAATATATTTCACCTGTCCCCAAGTATTCTGCATTTTGAAATTTGCCCTCTCATGGATTATGTGCTGGTTTTCTGGTTACTTGAGCTATAGAGGATTTGCCTAAATTTTCTGAAAAGCTGAACTCAAACCCCTTGCAATAAGGTGGATTTATTTAAGATGTACATTCTAGTCAGCCATTTTCTATTTCCCTTAGATGCTGAAGTGTTTTAATTATATTTCAGTTGCCACAAAGATTTTATTTTCAGAATACAAAGATGAATCAACCTTAAGAAACTTAAGACACAGTGTGAGGTCTTAGAATTGAACTTACTGACGCAAAGAACTGGAGACTGAAATGCTGAGTGCTATTTCTGTGTAGGATGTATGTTTAATACATACTTATTGTTCCCCGTTTGAAAATTTTTTGTGACCTAGGGTTTGGAGAGTTTCTAGTAGCAAATTATTGTCAAGATTACTTCAAGTAAAATATGATACCAGGATTCATCTGTTGGTGGGAATTAGGAAAGTGGAAACAGTTTGGAACATTTTAGGATTCATTATGCTCTTTGAGATACAGAATTTCAAGTCTTCACTATTGATACAGTTCTTACCAGAATGAACCCCTATAAAACATTTTGTTAAAGAAACAGACAATTTTTATTAACATGTGGCTTAGGTGTGAAAAAAATGTTATTTTTAATTTGTTATTATATATATTACTGGAGCTAGGTGAATAGGAAAGTTTCTCAAAGTAGATTGAGATTCTTCATAACCATGATTTGCATACTAATTTGTCTTTTTTTCTCCTTTGTATTTCATTAACATATTTGATGCTTACTTATATTGTGGGAATGAGAGGAATAAGTTGATGCTGAGCAGGATACTAATGGTTTAAAAATTACTATTAAAAAAAGTAATATTCATGCTTTTTCAGTACTCTAGATCCCTCTCATGGCATTTTGTTCTTTACTTTTATTGGACATTGAAGTACTGATAACGTAAATAATAAAAATGCTGTGAAGTTAACAATGGAAAAGAAAATCCAAAGCATTCTCTTTTCATCACATAAATTAAATTAATCTTTTTGTGCTGTTCTACTGTCATTATAAGATTTATTTTTATTCTATGGATGGAGCACTAGGGCACTATTATATATATATAGAGGAGAAATTTGAGAAAATATAGTAAGCAATATACTTATATAAAGAGCTCTTACATAACAGAACTAATTTCATCCCAGTCTTTAGGTGGAGCATGTTAATAAAGACTGATTTCTCCAGCATGATTTCTGGTGCTTAATCATGTTTCTTTCTTAACTCCCAAAAGAGTATAGGTCTAGCATGTTCAGTATCCCTGTCCACTGAACATATTTATGGATATATTAAGGTCCTGATTTAATGGTACTTTACCGACTTAATGATGTTATATGAGATGTACATCTTTCTCAGTGGAAGGTGGGAAATGATACAATGCGGAGATGGATCCCTTCTGCAGTCGCCACAGAAACCTGTTAGACTCTGAACTTTGCTCTACATAGTTTCTCTTGTGAATCAAGAAACTCTGTCAGGATCTCTGTGGGTACATCCTTTAGCATACATTCAGCTGAATGACAGATGCACCCTATTTTGCAATCAACCTATGAAATAATTTGTTCCTCTTTTTAACATAAACACTGGAAATAAATTTTGTTTTCATAGCCAAGCATGAACTTCCACTAGGTAGGTGTTACATTTTGTGCCAGCAGAATATCTGCTGCACTCTACAGATAAATTTCGAATGATGAACCACCAAGTGAAGAAAAATTATAATCTCCAAACAAAGTGATGCATTGTTTCAGGAAAATCTGGGGCATGACATGAATGTGATGTATCTGTATCTATTGCACATGTATCACTATTATCAAGATAATAAGAACATTTCACTTTTGCATTCCGTTTGCAATGTAAATAAAAGATGAAATAAATACTACAAGTCTAGTAGAAAAAAAGTCTGTATTAATGCAGAGGACCTGAGAATTTCCTAGGAAAGAATTGGAACAATGTTCTTCTATCCCTGTTATTTGGATAGATACAATTAGACTATTCACCTGTCTTTTTCCTGATGTAAAATAATACTTCAAGCTTGTACATATGTTCAAGATACTCTAAAGAACAAGCAGAGATAAAAAAAGTCATTATGTATCCAGAAACCTAGAGTATTAGTGGAACAAATGCAGTTAGGTTAGGTACAGGAAAGCTGTAAGAACTTATTTAATTAATCCAGTAAAGAAGCTTTAGAGTAGAGAGCAGGGGGGTTTTTTAGGGAGAAGGTACATCCATGTTTGCAAAGCAGCAAAGAATGGAAAAATGTCTGAAGAGTTATTCTGTGGAGAGGGAAGTCTAGCATCTTGAGGCAGATCAAGAGATCAAAGTCTGTTAAGCTTAGGCAGTAGGCAGTGAATGCCTGTGAGTGGCACACAAGAAGCAGAAGTGTTTCATATGGTAGAGATAATCTAGCTTCTCCCTAGGCATGCAAAGTACCAGTACTTCCTCTTCAATTTATTGTGAGACTCAGAAACCCAGCCATTTTGCTTTTTCAATACTGAGAGTTTGTCTGAAGGGTTTAATGGTAACAATGAACTGCATTTTTACTAAATAAGTTTTGCTGTATATACTGATAAAAATATATATTATGTAGACTATATTTTTACTGTCAAGTAAAATAACTTCTAACTGCTGAGTGCAGAGTGCTCCATTCATATTCTAAGTTTCCAGGCCAGGCACAGCTAACAAGTAAATAAATAGTATTGATTTCTTTTGATTCCACTCAATATTGTATAAAATTTTAGTTTCTGAAGAGCTGAGAAGTGATTTTCTTTGAGTATAGAAATGGGGCAAAATTTATGACTTTAAACAGACCAAATTAGTGGGGCTTTTTAAAAACAAAAATTTTTATTACCTTTTTAAAAAAGGTAATAAGAAGTAAAATATTGGTAGACTTTTTTTTCTTAAGAAAAGATCATTCTGAAGGAAACGAGCAGATTTAGATTTTTGAGCCTTAAGACTTTGAGCATGGATGAGACCCCCCCTAAATAAGAAAAAGATGGTCTGGTCATGAGCCTAGCAATGTTATGCTGTGCTTAAGGTACCACTACTGGATGGGGGGCTTCTAGGATCTGAAAGGTTTATTGGTGTGAGGAAGCCAGTTTGTCTTGAGCTGGAAGCAACTGGATCACATGGAATTGTGAAAACCAAGCTCCAAGTTCATAGGTTTCAGGCATGATGGACAGTGGGCGTGGTGATGTCTTTCTCCAAGAGCGTAGTGGAATTAAACATTTGAAGAGAACATGTTAAATTATCTCCAGCTGAGAGCACTGTTGAACTTTACTGCAGAGAGCGGATTGAAAGATTCTTAGGGGAAACAGGTAAATGCCAACTCTTCCTAGGGTCTTCGTATCTCCTGGTGAGAAGGGATGTTGGGCTAAGTAGTGTGGGTCAGTGTGGCTCTGTTTACAGAGGGTTGTAAGCTCAGGGAGGTAGCAGTCTGAAACTCTCACCTGCTTTGCTGCTTAAGTTTGTCTTATCATATGCAAGAGACTTTCCAGTCCCAAATTCTTTATCCCTTTTTAAGGATCATATGCAATGCTACACTTCCTGATTATTGCTGTCTGCCATTTAAAGCTCCCCCATGATGCTGTGAAGCTTCCCATGTTTCTTTTGCTCCATGCTGACTTTTGTTGCATTCCACGTTTCCTACTTTAAAATCTGCTCCCTGAATTCCTATGCAGTGTCTGAAGGTGCTTGAGTGTTTTGATGCAAAGGAGGGGGAGAAAATGATAGGGAGTCAAAGTGCTCAGTGGATACTGCACTGAAAACAGTAAGGAAGTCAGGAAAAAATACTGACACATCTTGAAATTGTTTGCCTATTGCTGTTCTAATAGAACTCTACAAATTTGCTGTAAAAACCTACAACTTGGTTAGATATTCCAAATGAAAGTGGAAAAAAAAAATTGGTTAAAAAAGGAAGAGAGTAACTGGAAATAAAGGTGTTGAAAATATGAATTTGATAGTTCACTTATTCTTGCTTGTTGTAGTGTTCTGAATTTTTTTTTTCTTTTAATTTAAGGAAGTCCTTCAGGCAAGACCCTTCTGACAATAATTATCAAGGGTGCCTGCTCTTCACTAATATAAAATGTGAAATTCCTTAGATTGCTTTCTCTTTTTTTTTTAGGTTTCATTTTCTCGTGCATGCTCAGCTTCTCTAAGAAACAGAATGGGCAAAATGCCTTGATGAAGGATTATGTGGTTACCAGTGATTCTGTTATAGCGGAGGACTTTGTAAAAGGTCTGATAGAGATTCAAATTAGACATTTCTCCCTCTTAGCGGGTTATTGATAGTGCAGTAAGCAATAGGTATTTTTACTGTCTTGAAAGGTATTTTGTACATCAAAAGATTTTTTTTTTTTGCTAATGAAAACTCTACATTTTAGTCTTCTCCTCTATTTCTGGCCTTTATAGCTCACTTCTTTCTGGTTTCTGCGTTATGATAGTCACTGCATTACAGCAAAATTGTCCTGCATTTACAGTCTTCCTGCTACAGTGTGGAGTTTCCTATCTTTAATGCTTGAAAACAATATTGTAATATCTGAGCATTGTTGTTTTCATTTTTACTCATGGCAGACATATCAGACAGCTGTGTTTACAAATTCAAATTGTAGTTTAAAGTCTAAGACTTATGGTAATCCTTCTCATCTAATCAAATACTTATTTCAGCAAGAATTAAAACCATAAAACTCTTTACTCAATATCATTATTTCTGTAGATGTCTATGCAGCAATAAGGTAGATTAAGAATTTTTTGATGAAATATCTTTTAGGCAGACTGAAAATTTTCAGTAAATTTAAACCAAGTTAGATTTTTGTTTTCCCTGCAGTTGGTTCAGGAAAATGTGCTATGGGCTTTGTGTTGCAGTCTTGGTGGAATTTGTATTTTTAATCTGGCTCCCAGAAACCTATAGTATAAGTTTTACTTTTGCTAAAAGTTGAAATACAATATTAATGGGTATACTTAATGGGGTACAAAGCTAAGATATTCCACTGTGTCCATGCTGAATGAATGCTGCATTTATGGTGATGATTTTTACTGTTACTTTCAGCTTCTTAAAATAAATCTGTGTTGATGTACAAGTTCATTATATTGCGGTGGCCCTATTACAGAGCTATAATATTTTGAATAGTAAATCCCTTGTCTTGTGATTCTCATGTTGATTTTGAAGTAGAGTGATAATGAGTAATAAGTAGATAAATGATAGATACAGAATTTGGAATTAATATTATGACATGCACTACATAACTTCTGTAGTATCTCTCTATGTCAAAGGTATAGATTAAAAAAAAAAGTGGAAATAATATGTCCTAACATGCAAAACCATTTTGTTTAACATATTGAACTTCAATAACATGAGTTTTTCACATAATAAAAAAATAAAATGCACTGATTTTCGTAAGTAGTTTTCACTGCTGAGAAACCACTAGTCAGCAGATGTTTCAGAAATGAGCAAGTTTTTGTTTTACTTTTTAAAGGATATCTCTCCCCTCTCCTTTTGTAACTTCTCTGCCATGAAATTTAAAATTCATGGTCCTGCACCAATTAACCACTCAGCCCACCTCCTCTCACCCCTAGAGGAGGTAACTACTAGAAAATATTTTCTGCATATGAAAAGTTTAGCTGGTTATTTTTGGTCTTGACAAAAAAAATAATTAAAAAAAATAATAAAAAAAATCAGGCAATATAACAAAAATATTATAATAGTTGCTGTTTTGCCTCAAATCATTTTTTAAATTAAGTCATATTTGTGAATAATATAATTCACAAAAGTTCAAATTTCACATAGTTAAATTACTCCTACATATTTCAGCCTAAAATAAGGCCCTCAAACAGGAAAACAAATAGTTAAGCATGCACTGGTTAGGATTTTGAGAGGCCTTTCCAAGAATTTAATGTCAAAATTGCTCTTAAACTCAATTATTAAACTCATCCAAGAAATACATATTTAGTGAATATCTAGAGATTTGTCTTTAAAATGCACTTCTTCAAAGTAAAAGGAGCAGTGGCAGCAGACCTGGATTTTAGAGTAGATAAACAGAGCATCAGGAAGGTGCTTGCAGCCTTATTTTCAAGTATGCTGAATACACAGCTGCAGCTCTCAGTCCTTGTGAGCAGCATGCGAGGTTGCAGCTGATAATCAGGCTGTAAATGAGCTCCAGAAAATAAAGGGGAAAGGGTGTTCAAAAACCCTTGTTTTCTCTTCTAGTAGGCGTTGATATTGTGCCACCAATTTTGTTAACATACTGCTTTAATTAACACTATTTCCTGAAGCCTCCTGTTCAAGTACTTATTTTTGCTACTTTTACATAGACAGAAGGTGATATTTTTCTCAAGCTGAAGTAGAAAAGACTACTGTGCAAAGGCAGCAAATGACTTTCTCAAGTGTCAAAACCAAACCCCCAAGTGCTAGGAATGTGTGAAAGATGTTTGGTTTTAACAGCTCAGACTAAGCTTATCTGTGAACTAGGGCACTGTGGAAAAGGATACACTTGTAGTAGATGTGAAGTCAGATGGAAGCTTTCAGCAATTAAAAGCTGTATCATTTTGAGCTCATAGCAAACCTTGTGGACATAGCTGATGCATACAGGTTACGTGGACATGTTAAATGAGTATCATTACCTATTTTCCAGAAAACACATCTGATCTGATGCTATATTGACATGAGTCAGATTCATGTGTTTTTTAAATGCTTGGATACAACCACCATCAGAAAGAATTATGTTTCATTTTATAAAATCCCAGCTAATACTTAAAGATAGTTGTACAAAAATAATTATTATTTTCCAAATAAGATATGCTAATATTTTTAGCATGATGAATCAAATCCTAATTGCATGGAGTATCCCACATGAAAACCTGTCTGGAGTTGGCTTATAGGATAAATAACTTCTCCTTCACCTAATAATAATCTATTACTCAGAGTACTGTTGGAAGAAATTTGACTTTTAAGGTTAAGGTCTCCTTATGAGGATGCAATGTTAATTTATTAATTTATACTTGCAACTGAACAAGAGAGAGCAGTGATGGGTGTCTACGAGTATTTCTTGATTGCAATGTAGTTGTGTCATGCTTTTGAAATAATGCATGCAAATGTCACCGAAGTCGTTGGGAACACTGAGACTTGCTTAATTTAGAGCAGTGATAGAAAAGATCATCTAGTATGACCCAAGCCAAATTCATTGACAGACAAATCACAGCAGAGTTAGTTTGCACTGGATGGTCTTCTGCAGGTGGGAAGCACTGCCAACAGTTAGAAGGAAATTCCTTCTTGCTTTATATGGTAGAGAGAATAATTTCCAATTTGCAGAGCATAAAGCCGAATAAAACTCTTCAAATTATCATTGCTAGTGTTAAATAAATGATCTAATTTCATGGTAAATTTTGATGAAATTTGAATAGCAGTCCAAGGTGATGTTTCTGATTTATTAAGGAATTACAGGTACACAGTTAGTGCTCTGCAAGTAATTGAAAAATTCTTGTTTTCTGTGACATTGATAGTTCATGTGATTAGTCCTCCTTTCTTAAAGATTGACAAAACTACTGTTATTCAAAGGTTTCTCTTTCTGAGTTCTCACTGGAGCTGTGTGATAGTGGAAGGAAGGTCTCCGTCAATTTGTAAGGTGGATGAGGCTTAAAAAAAATCGTGATTTTGAGAGGCCAAATAAGAGAAAAAGTTCTTGGATTTTTTTAGATTACCATCTTTGCTTTCTTTTTGAAGCATCATCTTTTTATTTGCAAATAAGTTTTAATATGAGTACCCTTGAAGAAATGTATGTTCTAAACAATTGTCATTAACTCTTCATGCCATGTCCACAAAGCACTGTGACTGTCTTGGTTTAGTAATGGTACCCCCCCAATTCAGTGCTCCCCCCCCNATTAACAATAGCAGCATCAATACAAGTAACTAAAGAAGAGAGGACGATTGACATGGAAAATGTCACTGAGCCCAGCCTGACTCAACCTGCAGCCAGCAGCATCCCACCCTGACTGCTTCGTCCCCCACACTTGCTCCAGGCTCTGCCACCTCATGGCTTTGTCAAGAAAATAACTCTGTCCTTGGCCAAAAGCAAGACACTATGGCAGTAGTGGTGATGGGAGAATGGCACAGGCTGTGAAGCACCCTGAAATACAGAATACAAGTTGCACTAGAAAGTGCAACATAAACATATGTCAAAGTGTTTCTAGAGGGACCTGGGGAAAGTATAGTCTAAGCCTTGAGACCATCATAGGTTGGTTTTAAATAGCAGCACTGCTTATGACCATTTAGAAGTATAAAAAAGTGAATGATTTTAAAGATTTTATTTCTAAATTTTCATTGAATGCCTTGATTTTTTATGTTAGTTGTAATTCACATTTTATAATCTCTGAAGTAATTCATGATTTAGGAATGAATATAAATTGATGCAAAGTTGATGATTGAATTAGGAAAATGGAACTTGCTAACTGTGAAGCACAAATCAAAATTCACTTCCATTCACCATGAAACCCCTGCAGGAAAAATATGTGTTCAACAATCATTTGGGAAACAAGTCAAGAAGAAGGCATGAGGGAAATATCTGGAGTTTTTTGAGAACTGCTCAGAATTCATTTTTGGATCATCAGTTCAGTGGTGGTGTTGTATTAAGCACTTGAGAGAGAATATAAGAAATCGATGATGTTTCACAGGTCTCTCACAGGAAAAGAGTTCAGCCTGCCATCACAGGCTTTAGAAGCAGGAGAAAAGATACAGAACTAGGTAACCTAGGCTAACCATATTTCTATAAACTTTCTAGTGAGACCACTCATACTTTAGTAATTCACTGTCCAGTAGTGTTCGCTTGATAATTTATGAGTTTTCACATTTTAAAATCTCATCACATTTCTCCCAATTAATTTCAATTCATTTCTAGGAGAAAAGTCTTGCTTATGTTTTTATGCCATTTTCAGAAAAAATACCCCAACAAAAACAACACCACTAGCCAGCAACCAAATAGTCTTTCCTAGCTAAGTATACATACTGAAATTTTAATGTTATCATTGAATAAGGGGAGATTAAATGAGTTTATCAGAAGAGACTGAAGGACTTTATGTAGAACAGTGTGTGGATTTGTGTTACCACGTTGCAGTTCAAACTCTTAAAGTTGCCGAATGTTCTTATGTGAGATACGAGACCAAAATAAAACAGTGATACTGTGTCCTGGTAATATAAAAGACCTTGAAGGCAGGAATCATGCAGACACCCAGAAACTTTATCTCATGAAAATATTGATTTTTCGTTAGGATCCATAAATGTTTGATCATATGACTAGAATTAATTTTCCTGTCTAATCCAAATGAAATCAGCTTATGGCTGTTTCTAGCTGCTTTCCATGCTGCTGCAGCATCTCTCAGCTGCCAATCTCTTTCCAAATCAGAGAAGGAGAAAGGTTGTGGAAGGAAAAAAACTCTTCAAAGCTGGAGGCTCTGTATACTGTATGTAATCCAGGATAGGTCAGGCTTTGAATTAGAGCACAGACATGAGAAATCTACCCACAGGAAATTATTATTCTTCCATGTAGTAGCAGTAGTAGTACCACCAAGGGAAGATAATTAGGAATCTGGGTTGGTTGTCATAGAAACAGTATCCATAATTATTTTTAAAAGATAGAAAGCATTTTAAGTTGTATGAGAAGCAGAAGAACTTAGTGGTGTGATGGCTATTTATTAGCTTAATTCGTGTTTTCCAGGTTCTAATTTGTGATTATTTGATTTTCAAGGTGAATTTAGGAAGTATCCTTTCCTCAGCTCTTCCAGAGAAAGTCAGGGTAAGGACTGCAGGCATAGAGTATGGAAAAACAGAGAAGAATTCTGTGTGAGAGCCACACAGACCGGTAAAGGTGCCTAGCACCCAGCTGGAAAGAAAAATGGTTGACATGAAATGAAAAATGGTTGACATGTTATTGTAGGCATTGAGGCTACTTCAGCACCTATTTAGCATAGTTCCATGTTCTTCCTTCTTACTGGTCCACCAGTTAGATTTAGAAATCCATCTGTCTGCTTTTCAAAGGTCTAAATAATACAAGCTGCCAAGGCAAAAATGAAATGGAAAAAAAGTTGAGTGAAAGACAGGTGCAATTTAAAAACTTAATCTAATTTGGAAGTCTCCCCAGAATGCCATGACACTGTAATCCTTCACTCTGCTGGAAAATAAATTGGCAGTGGTAGTTCCAATGCCATTTGCACCTACATGGGTGTTCAGTTCAAACTAAGATGAATAAGTGAAACAGCATTATTAACACTTGAGGAATTTTCCCTAAAAAGCATATTGGTATAAAAATATAAGCAATAAGCTTTGGAATTCAACTGAGGTTAAAAAATGGAGGCAGAGTATATCAAAGTATATCAAATGTCTAAGAGGGAAGTCAAAAATTTATCAAGACAAAGCTGAATGTGCCATGAAAGACTAATTCTGGTTCAACTGTGGAATAAAACATGCAGTGAGGGAGGCCTTTTGGGGAAAAAAATAAAAATCACAGCATTTCACCAAGCAGGTCCTTTGACATGCTTCAAAGCACAGGCTGTTTGCCTCTGCACAGTGTAGAAGGAGCACAGTATGGTTAAAGGCACCATCATCTCTTCCATCTCTCTGGTGCAGGAAGAGAATGATGAACTGTGCAAGGAGACTTGTGCTGAAATTAACCACCACCTCAGACATTTGCTCTGAAAAAAATGATGGTGGGAGATGATCCTGATGGATGGGATTTGAGAACTGGAAACAAAAAACATCAGACAACTTATGTCAAAAGGGATTAAAAAA